>PVJX010020113.1:0-33782 GCA_004027295.1 Dolichotis patagonum | reverse complement strand
TATTGTATTTGAAACTATGCTCAACTATAGCAGAGAAAGAGATATTGTGATAGCTACTGTTAATGTCTGGTTGTTTTAATGTAAAGTACTGTGCTATGTTGCCCTGTTCTGATCTGCTCTGTTCTGCCCTCTCTTGTTTTATTCTCTTTAAAATTTAAAAAAAATAAAAATAAATGATCTTGTCCAAAAAAAGATCTGCATTGGTTCATCTTTTATCTTTTCTTCAAGAAACACTCTTCTTTGTAAATAATTTATGAGGGTGTGTTTGTGTGTGTGTGTGTGTTTCCATCGAGAAAATGGTCCAATAAACTATATTATAAATATTAAATATTATCTGTGTGTTAAATTTGTTGACAGTTCTGTGTGGGTCAATAAACTTGCCATATGGCTAAACTCTATTCTGAGTATAGATTTCCTTTGCAATTAGTTGTTTGCTGATTTTATTTTAATTTACATAATAAACTCAGCACAATCAAACACTTTAAAATACTATCTGATATTTAAAAGGTTGTCAGGAATAATTAGATATTTAATATGATCTTTATAAATATTACAAATATTTATAATTATTATAAATATTTTAGTATGTATTTTATATTTAGTATATATATTTCTATTTAGTATATCTTTTATTTAGTATAAATGTTATTTATGCCCTTCAGCTATTAGCATATTCAATGATACAACAAAAATGAATAGTTATATTTATAAGCCATTTAAATGCCAGTCACTCTAATGATAGAAATTTTTTTGTAATTGTAAGAGCCTGTGTTTGACTTTAAAGCTCTCTTTTCATTATTGCTCCATAATCACCTGCGGACCACCAATCAACTGACACCACCTTAAATGCTTTATAAATATAAACATGCTGATGAGCTCAGAATTCCAAGGCAGCTGCGCGGTGGTGGGACAGTTTGTACCTACATGTCCGGCCAAAGCCTCATGAGCGCGCAGCTGAGTCTTGGAAGGCGCCTGGATTGGGAAGTACTAGAGCTGCCTTGCTGTGAAGAGATGGGCTCCGGCAGACAGAGGGATCCTGGTGCAGGACGTGGAAGGACGAATCTCATTCTCTGGCTCCTCCCTTGGCTCTCCGATGTCTGGCTGCTGTAACCTGAACAGCTTTCCTCTCCCAGCCCTTCCTGTGCCTTTCTATGCCTTTATTATGCCCGAAGAACATGAACTGAAAGAAACCTCTGAAATGAGCCAGAATCAACTCCTACTCCTTTAAACTGTGAGTGTGGAGTGTACTGTTTCATCGAAGATGGATGTGACGGAGGCACATGGCTTTATGCACTCGTAATGATGTGAGTTTTAGGTAACAGAGAAAGTTTAAAGTATTAATAAAAACCTACAGATATGCAGTCATCTAACAGCCATCAAAGTTTTCTGTTCATTAAATGTTCTCTCTGACATTCCTAAATAATATACAGAGGGATGATTTTTCCTTTTGAGCAATTCCATAATAGATGCAGGGAGCTTATAAACCTTCCAAAGGATAAAAGAGAGGAAGATAGGAAAAGAATGATATAATTTTGATGTTTCACTTATTTGTCAGTCTTATTACATTTCCAGAATAAAAAAATACATCACAAGAAAACTGTGTCAATTGCTGGTTCTAATGAAAGAGAGGTAATGTTGAAAGTGTTGAAATTTTAGACATTTAGTAAAGTTTGATGGATTCCTGACATATTGAGCACATATTTATTTGTAGAATCAGAACAAAGTTTGATTGATGCTTCATGTGTCTATATAATACCTCTTTCTCTGTCTCCCTTTGTCTGTCTCTGTGTCTCACATAAATGCACACACAAAAGACAAACAGGATGGCAATTCTTAAGGTCTTGTACTCAGATTTTAATTAAAACATATTTACTAAATACATTAAAGAAATTAAAATTGGAGGACCTCTTGTATACACCGTGGTGACTCTAAGTGCTCACCGAAGTTATAGAATAGAGTAGAGCATCTGTCTGTATAGGTCTTATATATTCATCATGACCATACTCTTTTTTTCTGCTCTATAAATGAGACATGTAGCAATTAAGTGGCAGTGGTCTTCCAATTCAATTCCATTTAGACATGCAAGAATTTTGGAGGATAACACTATTTTTTGAGTTTTCAAAACATTATTTTATTTTTTTAAATGTATATTATTATTTTAAAATATAATTTGTCACATTTCTACTTAAAAGTGGATACTTGGCTTTTAACCTTATTCTTATTACTTCTACTTATTTATTAGCATTTTTTGTAGCACATAATGTTCACACTCTTTGTGTGGAGTTGGTGCATGTACACAGCACATCTTAATTGCTTCATCCCCTGTCTCCCCTCCCCACTCCCTCCCCTCTTGGACACTTTCCCCTTGAAGAATGATTCGTATCTCCCTACTTTCTATTATTTATCTTTCATTTAGCTCTTTATTTATGCTTTAAATTTCTCATATAGAGAAACCATGTGATATTTATGCTAGTGTGTCTTATTTATTTCAAATAACATCATGGCGTCAGGGTTCATTCATTTTCCCACAAATGACTCAAGTTCATTCAAGTTGTTGGCAGGAATGTAAACTAGTACAACCACTATGTAAATCAGCCTGGGAATTCTTCAAAAGTCGAAATTAGAAATTCCATTTGATCTAGGTATTTCTCTTCTATGTCTTCCCAGGAGATTTAGAGGTATGTTTCTTAATGATTTATTTACTATCCCATACATGATAAACTTAATAAAATCGGTTTTAAAGTCTTGATTTTGTTTCCTTGTTTTAGTTCTTTTAATATCTTTCATGGGCCATATTTGCTCAACATGGGGAAGTGGCACTTGCTATAGTTATTCATTCATTCATTCATTCATTCATTCAATCATTCATTCTTTGTTAAGCAGAGATTGGAGGCTTGGGAAGATGAAAGACTACCGAAGTTATAAGATGTATTCTTAGTGTTCAGATGCTTAATATAAAGTGGAGAAGCAGGTAAAATGTACATAACCCAATGTCAGAGAGTTTCACTGCACCCCTAAAATCCAAAGCAAGAGAAACTGTTAAATGATACATTCGACATTTTTTAAAATGAATATTGTTGTTCACTGCCTTTTGTTTTTTATTGGCCATTGAGCATTCATAAACCTTCTTGTGGAAACAACAGGTTAATGTCCCTTCAGGATTTATGATCTTTCCTCAGTTGTGTAAATGATAAATGACTATGTCTAGCACCAACTATGAGCATCTATCTTAAATATAGTCAATCAAAATGAGTTCTACTTGTGCATGTATCATCCAGTTCAAAGAAGATAAACTTGCAGTGCAAGTACAACCAAAGAAGGTCAAGGAAACTTCTCTGGAAATATTAGAGTGAAAGGATATTCTTTACTTAATGTGGACATAAGGAACGGAGTATAAATGGTCCCAGTCATTTTGCTACTTTGAGAAAAGAGACAGTTCTCAAGAATTAGAAAGAGAAAAGCAGAGTGTTATTGACATTGGTTGTAGCCCTGATTATAGAATGCTGAAGTCAAGATTATTCTTCAATAATCACCTTAAACCAATTTTGTTTATTGATTCATTAGAATGTTTTGTTGCTGTCATTTGCTTTTTTCTATGTGCAGGTTGGCCTCACACCTACTGTGAAGCCCAGCTGGCCTCAAACTCACAGCCATAATCCTGCATCAGCCTTCCGAATGCTAGGAAATCAGGTGTGTGCCACCGTACTGAACTTTATGTATATATGTTTATATGTAGGTTAGTATGTAGGTATGGATGTATGTTTACACATATGTATGTGTTATTGAGATAAGTTTTTGCCAAGTCACTAGTTTTCCCAGGCCTAACTCCAGCTTGGAATCTCCTTGACTCAACCTTCCTACAGGCTTGTACCACCACACACCTACCTTTTTCTTTAAAGGTTTTATAATTCCTTGTATATTAACCTGTCACCCATCAAACCATTTATGCTAGTTTTATAGAGTAAACTTTCAATGGACTGTGGCATTGGAATTGGGGGTGAGTATATTGGGTATGGCACAGCAATGAGTTTAAAGCTTTCTGATAAATGTCATGACTTTTGGAAATTCTCACGACCTACATGACCTGTCACCACATTATATGTGAAATCTGATTTTTTTTAATTTACTAACTTTAATTCTGTTATGCAAATTCTAATCCAGGTAGGGTTGACAGATACATATAGGATGCAACATCAAATATGAATTCCAATAAGTAACCAATAATTCTGTGATTAAACCACGTCCATGGGGCAATGTAATGCTCATGATATTTACCTAATAAGATCACATTTAATTTAAAACCCTGTATTTTCAACTCTTAAATAGGATTTATTATAAGGATTTATTATCTTTCCTTCCACCATCTTTACTAAGATAGCCCTGCCCAGAGGACTCCCTTGGTCAAATTTTTTTTTTATTTTGAAAAATATACAAAACAAAACAACAGATAGAAATGACACAGAATTTCAAAAAAATTAGGAAATTAACACTAGATAATGTATTGCATATTGTTATTTTAGAAGTAGTTGTTCAGATTACAAGATTGAGGCATAAAAATGATCAAACAATGAGAGCACAAACTGTTCTTTTTGATGAATTTACAGAGATTAGTTCTATAGTGATCTATGTTGTAGATATATACACACACATATATCCAGTTAATCAATTATGTTTTCCAAACTTTTCTTTTCTGCTGAATGAAAAATGTTTTCTAAACTTTTGTTTTATGTTGCTGAATGAAAAAGGTTAAAATTTCCTTTTTAAGTATAATAGTAAATTTATTAAATTACATGGACATTAATTTGATTTTGCATTCTTCTTTGGGTTCCAGCTTTTTGAAAATGTCTGTCACAGTGGGGGAAGTAGGAGAAGCAATGTCTGAAGTCCCTTTGATGTCTCTTCTCCTCACTAGGGCTCCTTATTCCTCATCTGCAGTACCTGTACCCCACAGCCCCCTGATCCCCCAATATTAAACACACAGGCAGACTTGACCTTTCTGCTCAGCCAGTTTGTCCAGTGATCTTCTGACTTCCCTCACTTTGACTATGATCAACTCTCAGGAACAAGGTGCTTTTAATATATTTTAATCAACATGATATTCTACAGTTTTTATTTCTGTACCTGAAACATCTCCAGCCAAATATTTATATCTTGTCAAATGAATGACTTTTCCCAAAACTTGCCAAATACCATCTGTCATTTTTAATTGTCCTAGAAAACTTAAATTTTTATCAGTCTATCCCCGATTGATGATGAAACTATCAATATTATACATTAGCCGTCTTTTCCAAACATGGACTTTGCTGTTATCCTTTTTGCGACATTTAATACACAGAAAATCTATTACTTTATACACCACGGATGCTCACTTCTAAAATGAATTGTCCCTTTAGTCAGTGACGATACAAACACAAAGCCGAGTATGTTCCAATCCATCATCTCTCTGATCTTTCAGTCTGTGTGTATGTTATCATTCTGCAAGCTAGGTTGTTAGCTAAGATACACAGAGGAAGCACATTCCATGCATACACCAAGAGCTCTGTGAGATATTAATGAAGGTTTAGAAGAAAATCATGATCACAACTTCATGCACACTGCGATTCAGGACACGGTGTTTTCCTTAAGGATAGAGGCTTTTATGCCTCACGCTTCTCTAATGCCATTCCTTTGATGTACTTGTAGCACTGCACAGGCTTTTTTGTTAAAAGCCAAATATCCTTAGAAGCTATCAGGATGTTGGCAAAGATCAATATCTGTCTTAAGAAAGAATTTGGAATTTCCAAGAGAGACATCCATTCAATAAGTCTTTATGCGATCCTAACTTTCAGGTGAATAGATGTATTTGCAGATTGTCTGACAATTGTGAAGGCTTAGTTAACTAATTTCCTTTAGCTTTTTCTTCAACATCTTCCCTTCTTTAAGCCTCATAGCTATTTTGTTAGGTTTGTTCGAGGCTTTTATAATTTTTTTTCCTTTCTGGTGACTTGAGACTGAGTGGATTTTGTTGCATAACAATCACTCATCTCGTAGCATGGGCTTACCAATAATAAATGCCCTCTGACTGTGCACAAGATTGTAATCCTTTTCGCTAGATGTTGGGGAGGACAGACCACTGTGCCCAAAATAAAGACAAGTCGCTCTGAAAATACTATCATATCCGCTGACTTTGGGTGGCCTGTTGTCATTAGAGATCAGATTATCAAGATTCATTTGGAGCATTCTGGGAGCTCAGAAGGTGACATTTCCAGACTTGTGAATACAAGGAGATGTTGCTGATATCAAAGTAACTGGAGCACAGTGGAAAGTTGTCTTAATTGACAAGTTTTTTCATGGCTCTCTGGACCCAATGCGGTTTCCTATGCTTCAACTGATCCTTTCTTTAGAAGTATTTTCACACCTTGTAAAGCTAATATATTACATGTCAATACTAATCATTTTCGATTTCTTTCTATTGACACCTGAATAATTCCAGTTAAGTCTGAATACCAATTTATCTAGTAAATAGAATCTCCTGTCTTTCCCGTTCCTACCAGTTCATGCAAGTTCCCAGCTGTGATTTGAATTCCTAGTCCTGAAATTCCTATATTGAAGCACTACTTTCAATGTTACAGCAAAAAATTAGGGACAGATGTACTGAGAGAGAATTTCAGCTTAGTTGAAGATATTGACCCAGAGCTCTGGGAGTGGTGACCAGACAGAGAAAATGGAAGCATCAAAGCAGGAAGACTTTCATTCTGAATGAGGAAGATAAGCAATCTGTGCTTGGAAACCAGTAGCCGATAAGGTATTGACACTTCCCCAAGCTGTAAAGTATTTGAGGATGAAGGATTTCCCAACTCTAGAATATAGAAAATCATTGTATTTTCATAAAATGATTGTTGTAAGTAAAGTAAGCAATCAGAGAAGAGATGGAAAATATAAAATGGGTCATATACAAATGAATGCAAATTATTTCTGAAGATGTAGCCACTAAAAAGAGGTTTTCACAAAACAGAACATGTCTCTAAGAGAAACTGAGAGAATAGATCAGAAGTCAAGATAAAAAGCAAAAAGAGAAAAAACATACGAAAATTTACATCATATCATCTTTACCTTTTCCTGTATAAGTTATACTAAACATTCAAAATAAAATAGACATTGTTGTTATTCTATTAATATACATATATACTCTATCAAACAAGACACTGTTATCACACTTCTCATCACAGATATAAGACCTAGGAGTAAACCTTAACATTTTTTTCTTTGCTTCTCCAATATTCAAAGGAAAACACACCAAATAAAATTCAGTTTAAAATAAGTTATAAAAATCTCCGTCAATGTCAAATATTTGTTAATATATTTGTGACTGTAATTTGAACCTAAAATAACACACATCCTTTGTTGCGGTTTAGATCTAAAGTGTCTTCCCTCTAAAGTCTCAGGTTTGGAGGTCAGCCCTACATAGCAGAGTCAGTCAACGGGGTGTCACTTGGAAAGGTGGGTTCCCATCACCCATCCGGCCTTCTCTGCTTCTCTGGTGCCATGAAAGGGATAGTTTTCCTTCATTTTGCTCTCCTACCACACTGTTTCTGCCTTGGCGTCCGCTCACCATAGCAAAATCTGGTGAAACTGTGTGAAAATAAACCTCCTTTCCTTTAAGTTATAATTGATTGAGTATTTGTTCCAGTAATGGGAAAGTGACTAATATATACAATTATTATATAAAAATAATGGATGAAAATCTCTGAGTATTATAACCATTACTAATAGCCTCCATACTCAATCTATTTTCATGGCCTTTGATATTTTGGTGGACTTCATCAAATATTCGATCATGATGTATATTTTTTTATTTTCCTAATCTCATTTGTGTCTTTAGGAAAATCTATTCTCAAAGTCTTCAGAATCAGCTCCTAATGGGAATTTATGAGTCTCAAAGGGCCACAGGTCTAGAAGAACATCGCCATTATTCTGTAACCTGTCTCCTATATTGGAATCATTCCACAATTTAAGTGGAGATTATGGTAACATAATAGTAGCTATAATTTATTGAGGATGATGCTAAGTGCAGGTCACTTACTAATGTATTGAATCCTTACACACTTAGCAGGGGTGGGCAGTTATTCCAGTTCACAGAGACGAAAGCATTGTGAGCACAATCCCGAGATGCAGCAGCAAGTAATGTCAGAGTTTAATTTGGTCTCAAGTCTTTCCTTCAGTAAGCTCAAATTTGACGCTCTTCTCTAGCCCATATTATTCTCTGAAGGAAGACCTGTAAGGTTGAATCAGCCAGTATTCTATATAAATGATCAGCTAAGTCCCAGAGAGTTTTGACAGACTATTGCCACAGCAGGAGGTAAGATATAGACACCGCTAGAAAATTCTGATGCTGATGTTGCCTGACTAATTGATAAACAGAATGACAACAGAGTATAAACTTAAATGGAAACTCTCTTCCTATTATGTATTTCCTCATTTAAATTGGTTTCATATTGTGCTATAAACATCCCTTATTCTTTACAGGTTGCAGTAATTATTGGGTAAAAGTAAGGCAGCTTTGACTAAATTCTTGTTAAGAGAACAGTAACATTTCAAATCATAAAGGAATACAGTTAAGGTCAAAATTAAAAGTAATAAATAAAAGGTCTGAAGCATAAGTTCTTGCTCTGTTAGTCGGAACCATAGATGTGTGCCTGTGGCTTTGAACATGTACCACCAATCTTTGTGAATGGATTCGGAGAAATATATCTCAGTAGATTAAAGGATAATCTGACAGCCCAGAATCTGGGAAATATTAGCTACTGAATGATTGCAATGAGTTTTCCTTAAGAAGCAAAAATCGTATCCTTCTAACAAAGTTCAACAATAGCCATTTTCATTGCTGAGTGTGGGGAAAATAATATATAAGAATAAGAATATAACATGGGAACTTTTCATTTAAAACATTGAAAAAAGATGACTTTGGATGAGTGTGCTTTGTCAAGAACTCTATTAAGAACTTCCAAACAGCTGTCATATCCAATTTTGATGTCTAAGTCTCAGTCAATTTTGAATTCTAAAGTATTTTAGAAACTTGTGGTTGGTAAGATAATGTATTTGGGCTGCGTTCAAAGTTGAGGATCAAAAGTAAATTAGTAATTGACAAATGTAAGCATTGTTTCTTGCAAGAACTGTAGGATGACTTAATGCTAATATTATTGATGTCTACACAAACCAATGTTTACTTTAATGAGAAGGTTATATGGTACATCTACTAGAATCACAGTGACATTTTTATTGTTCTAGTTTATTAGTACATGTACGTAGTACATAATATTTATTTTCTTTGTCTTGTTTTTCCCCTGGTACTGGCAATAGAACTTGGGACACTGTGCTTGCCAAGGAGGCAATGTGCCCCTGAGCTACATCCCCAGCCCCATGGTATTTACTTCTCTTGTGTGGAATTGGTGCACTAAATAACACTTCTAAATTCCTTCTTTCATCTCCTTTTCCTCCTTTCCTCCTCACTCATCTCTCAATGTCCTATTAGTTTGGGGGTTTTTTTGATGCATATTTGCAATACATGTCTACATTCTTTGTGTAGATTTAGTACGTGTACATGCTCCAAATCCAAATCCCTGTTCTTTATGCCTTATCTTTCCCCTCTCTCCCTTCTCCCTCCATTTCTTGATTCCCTTCCTCTCTAGGAACAATCTATTTCCTTACTGTTTATTATTGATCTTTTATTTTGCTCTTTGTTTTAACCTATAAAAGAAACAATGTGCTATTGAAGCTTGTGTGTATGATTTATCTCAATTAACATTATAGTCTCAAAGTGAATTTACTTTGCTGCAAATAACTCAAGTCTATGCTTTTTTATGGGAGAGTACTACTCCATGATGTGCAAGTACCATGTTGTTTTATCCACTGAACTGTTAATAGACATTTGGGCTACTTCCAAGATTCAGTTCCTAGGAATCATGCTGCTATAAACACAGGCATGCATGGATCATTGTAATATGGAATCTTTAACTCTTTGGGGAAGTTATTTAGAAGGGGATACCTACATCAAATGGAATTTTTGATTTTACTTTTTTGAGGAATCTCTACTGTGGGGAGGATGCAGGGAGAAAAGGAATCACTATACACTGTGGGTGGAAATGCAAATTGACTTTAAGTATCAGGTTTTTTTTCCCACTCTCATCATGGAAAGTACATGGGCAATATACTCATACTTGAGCAAAGAGAAACTAGCTAAGGTACAAGTTTTAAGAGTCAAAGCATGTCTTTTTTTTTGTACTGGGGATAGAACTCATAACCTTGTGCTTGCCAGGCAGGCACTTAAACCACTGAGCTAAATTCCAGGCCCCAAATCATGTCTTTTAGTAGCGCATATTGAAAAGTAGCTCTTGGATCACAGTCTCGGCTCAATACCTGCAATAAAACACATGAAACACATTGTATTATCAACAGCAATTTATGTAGCCGTTGAACTGTTTTATTTTACTAAACTGTATTTTAAAAAGGAGTATTTCTTATTGAAGCTTTTATTTAAACAGAATTTATTTCTTCTGAAATTACATGGAACTGGATTGTTTTTTGAAAGAATATTAGATGTGCATGAATCACTTAAAGTTCATCCATTGTTCACTGAAAAACATTAAAAGATTAAATGAATTTTAGATGAACTTTTTCATAAATAAATGTAACATTAAAACTGCTTAATAGTTGTGATTGGGAATACTTACCTTACTTTTGAAAGCATTCAAAGGTTATGGAGAACATGATGGATATAATTGAAATTATAGTGTTAATTATGTAATGAAAACTGACCCTACCTCAAAAATAATACAATATTTTTCCAGCTCAGTATAAGACCCATGTAAATCCCAGGGATTTGACTTAACAAATGTAAATTATACAGGGAAAGTATAAATGCATAGGTGTTATTTTCTGTGTGAACATTCATCAAGGGGATAATCAATTCTGAATTAAGATTTCATAATAATTTGCTTACCACATGGGTATTGATATAAAGATTATGAATAAGAGACAGATGTTAACTTGTATTCAGTGTCTCTTCTTAAATTTAGTTTTTCATAATGGGATATTCTGTAAGATTTCTCTCAACACATTTTATGTACCTCAATTAAATATGCTATATATTTAAGTATTCTACTTAAAAAATGGAAGTTTAGGAATCAAATTCAAGAAAATATACTGAACACATATTGTGGGATTAACTTTCTTTTCTACAAATGAAATAACAGCAATATGATTAAAGAAAGTATATTCAGAGTAATGAAATAAATGAATGAAACCACTAGAAGAAGAAAGACAGAATTTGGATAATGATAATCTGAATAGAGGAAAGCATGGCTTGGAAATGTCATAGAAACCTAAAATTCCTGCTGTGCTACAAACGCCTATTGGCAGTAACTTATGAGAAAAATATATTTATATATTGCATTAATCAGCCTCAGAGACTAAAGATAATTGAAAAGCTACAGGACACTTATAAAGCATTGTAATGAATATCCTGAGAGTGACTAAAGATATTTTTATTTCACCATATACTGTGAGATAAGAGAAAGCAAAAGTAGGTGATCAATATATACATTTGCAAAAAGAAATAAAAACTCCATTTCTTTTAAAAAATAAAGCAAGTTTTATAAATTACTTTCAATTATATTTTACCATTTAAAAGAACCTCCTTTGGCAGCCATGATGCAATAACAGGAGCATTGTGACAGTTATAAAAAAATTAGCTGAAAGGAAGAATTATTTTCAGACTGCTATCACACAATGATGTTCTCCGAAATAACAGCGTGGAAAGAGAAGAGTTACGTAAGTTTCTCAATTAGCTGTATAAAGGTACACCACAGACAGGGAGCAAAGAGCATGATCTCAAATAAAGAACAGAGTTCTTGCTGAGTTGTTAGAATTGAAAGAGACCACCAGGAACCATTCAGAAAACAGTACAAGATTCACTTCAATTTTGTGAAAACTGAAATTTTCAGGCACACAGTAAAGATAAAATATTGAAGACCAAAGAAATACCAAAATTCTGGGTCCTCGGTGATTCCCAGTTTACAGAGTTAATGAGACTTTTAAATGCTGACCAGTCTAAATGTAGAGTTGTTTTCAATCAGTGAAAGAATATAGTAAAGATTATAAGGAGTTCACACTTTACCAGGGCTCAATTGTCCACAGAGTAAAAGCTATGCTGGATCTGAGGTCCAACACTTCAATACCAGTCCCAGAACTTTTTATAGTATGAGTAACAAAGCAATAACTGTCTTCTAAATGAAACAAGGAAAATTCAATAGAGTCAACAGCATAAAATTCACAATGCCAGCAACCCATAAACTAAAGGAAAATATAAATCAATAAACATTGATAGAATAAGTAGATAATATGTTAAATTAGCTGCTACTATCATGATCACATAAGTATTGGATGAGTTGAACATAGAGTGAAATTAAGCGCTAGGGATTAGCTCAGTGGTAGAACACATAGAATTTTTGAGGTCCTGGTTCAGTTTGGAATGCAAGAAGGAGGAGAAAGTGGTGAAGAAAAGAGGAGAAAATGAGGAGGAAAAGGAGAGGAATGAAATATGAAGTCAAGGAGAAGGGAAAGGAAGAGAAGTAAGAAGGAGAGATATTAGAAAAAATATAAAGGATTACAATAATAGCCAAAAAAGGAAACCCAGAGAACTTCAAAAGAATATCTAGAGATGGAAAATGCGACATCACTTACAAATTAATGGGGTGGCAGTAGTAACAGATGAGGAAGTCTGCACTTGAAGAGATTTCAGCAGAAAACAGTCTAAGAAATTCTTTTAAGAAAAAATTTAAAAGAGCAAAAATAAGATCTTCTGAGTCAATGTAGAGTAGGGTAAAAGACCTGTAATAATACTCATAGAAAGTGGAGAATAGAAACATGTTTATGTGTACATACATAGAAGCAATTTATGTGTTTAAAAATATATTCTGAAATTTATGTTAGTGAAATTGGATTAAAATAATAATATGTAAAAAGGACAAAGAGACCTAAGTAAACTAAAATGAGCCAAAAATCAAACAAAATTCCTAAGACTCTTCCTACTTAAATTTCTAATGACCAATAGGAGAATAATTATGAAATCAAAATAGAATCTTAAAAAGAATCAATTTAGAAGAGGATGGAAATAAAATTTAAAAAATGATACACTATACAGTAATAGTAAAATGGCAGTTTTTAAGCAAATACATCAATAATTGTACTATATTTAAATACTATAATCATTCCACTTCTGTGACACAAAACTTGTTTGGTTTACACTCCATTAGGAACTGATACTAAACACAAAAGCACTCAATAAATATGCAGGGCATAAAAAGATTAAGGCATTTTTTTTCTCCTTGGAAAACAATGTTTGTCACTTTGGTGGGAACAGCAACTCCTTTGAAAGGTATGTTTTATAATATGACATACTTTTCTTTTAGTAATTTGTGATATTAAAAGAATGTAACCCATTAGAGAACAATGTGCAGTTTGAATGATTTTCATTTTGATAGGAAATACTTTACTTACAATGCTGTGCCACTCTGGGTCTTAGTTATGAAGTACATGGTGAAAACCAACACAGACAGCTGATCTTAGCAATGCTAGTTTTCGCCTTTTCACCTAAAGAAGGTCAAAAAAGACTTGTGTACGTGGGTTTTCAAAGTTGTTATATTATTATCAGGTAACAATAAAATAAAGGAGCAGGGATTTGAGCTTACGAGGACTGCAAAATAGAGAATTTTCTGTAATTGACAGGAACAGAAGTTATGATCTGTGATCAAGACCACCAGGACCAGTGGGTGAGGGTCTCTTCTATTAAGGACCTCTGATCTGCTGATGTAAACTAGACACGTTGAACTGCCCAGATTTACTAAACCAGGTCGCATTTAATCTAGACCCAGCAGTCTGCATTAAAATATGAATCTCCAGTAAACTGTATGCAATCTAGCCTTGTGTGCAAATGTCTCCCATGACTAAGGAAAGAAAATTTTCTCAAGAACATTGAAATACCACATCTGTGCTGTTGGATCTGCTTGGCTTCCATTCCTGTGGAAAGGGGCTGGTGCTGCTTCGCAGCTCTTCCCTGGGCTGAGTCCACTATGCATCCACTTTGAAGCCTGCAGATAGTTTAGGTCTGGAAATGTCTTTGTGTTTACTTACTCATTCTTGTATCCAATATATGCAGCATATCAATTATACCTGAGTAAACATAAACTGAACACCTAGAACGAGATTTTATTTATCTTAATTTTTTTTGTTGCAAAAAAATCACAAATATTCAAAGAATGAGAAGACTCAACATACAAGATTCACTGCTACACACTGAAAAGTTAACAGAATTAGACATTTTTTAAACTTTTGTTAACAGGGAATCATAACTAAAGATTAATTTTAAGACAGTTTTTAAGTAATTGCTATAAGGTTCGCCAGGCACAAAATCGGGAGTGACTTGTTACCCTTTGAGCTTAGGAGATAAAACCCCATTGACATGCTAAGAAGGAATGAAAGTCCCTCTGATTTTCCCTCCTTTCTTCTTGCCCAGCATGGAGTAAGGTTTGTTTGTTTGTTTGTTTCAAAGTGTCAGAATTTGCTTGACCAGACCTTCTTCTAAAAGAGAAATCTAATTGCCTCCAACATTTTTAATGAAATTTCATTACTGGAAGAGACGAAAGTCATACTTTAAGAAGAAATATTGAAATATGTCGGTACTCCTGGGTGACTTGATACACACCATTTTTCTCTGTTAGTTTCATGGGGAACTATTTACGGTCCATTGTCTGTTCTGTGGACCAAGTGGACTTTGTCTGAAGCCATTACATGTTCTTCAAGCCCATTGAGTTCTCTTTAAAATCATTTATTAGTTTGTCCCAGACCCTTATTCTACAAACGCATTGAGTGCCCTTAAAAATCATTTAATATTCTTCTAAAAATTACTTACATTCTCCATTTTCTCCTCTATGAAAAGAGAGGTATATACATTTCTGAATCATATTAGGCTAGTAAGAAATCATACACTTTTTTTTCCTCTGTGTCTTTTCCCTTTTGCCAGTTAATCTATCTGTATGTCTTTTCTCCTAACTTTTACTTTGCAGTTCATTGTGCAAACCTTCGGAGGGTGAGGGGAAGATTCTTTTTGCTCATTTGATGTAGTAATGAATATTATTTATAAAGATTGAGTGTCACATTAAAATACTCCTGAACAAGAACTAAAACTGAAGAAAAACTGAACTAAAACTGAACTAAAACTAAACCTATTTCTCTGGAATAAGAAATAAATGGAACAAAATATGTTTAAAAATGAATCTCCTTTGAATGATAAATCATATTCTCTGCATGCCTCTTCTACACAAGTGGTATTGCCAGGCCTCCACCTAAACCTAGATATTTTAATATTTAAATGCTTTAGGAAAGAAAGCATTGAAATAATACAGAAGAGTAAAATTTTATTGATATCTACATCTAATTGTTAAGTACATCCTTTACATATTTGGATTTACATATTTGGATGAGTCTTAGCCATTTGAATCTCTTTGCCTGAGCATCAAGAACTCTGAGGTTTAAAATCAAATGTCAGATTCTTAGTGCTAGGGAAATTCCCAACATGAGCAAAATTTAGCAATAATAACTTAGATCAGATGAACAACAAAGAATTCTAAAGTTCAGTGTAAATATGACACTGATGGCAATTCTAGCTTCTTTATTTTTGGAAATAGTCCATGATAGCCTTCCTTGAGAGAGGACCAGTTTAGTCACACGATTATGGTGAGAAAAGTCATAAGAACCTGATCAACATGGGACCTTTTCAGTTTTAGCCCAAATTGCCATCATCACAATGCTTCAGGTGTATTCAATTCATAGTAACTCTGATTTCAAGTTTGTTCATGAGTCTAAAAATGATTTGAGAGTCTTCTTTGTAAATGTACTTTCCATTAATGGAATGTGTCTTAAACTGCTTTTCTGTTTCACTGTGCCTGTCTTCTCTATAGGAACTCTTCTGTCAGGCATCCAACAAAACCATTTCTAATCACATTTGTAATGCTTCCTGCAGCGGAGGAACAGCAGACACTGGTCTGATTGACTTCAAGGTGAAGGAGAAAATCAAGGTTTGCCTCTGTTCTAGCAAGCAAGGGTACATTCCTTCCATAATGACATTTTCAGATTGCTCTCTACTTGTAAATAATCCTGGTTCACAACAGGGGTATGTGCTTGGAAGTTTTTCTCCAAACCATGAGCCACATTCTTCTCCACAGGGTGTTTAATAATCGAGCATATAGTTCTGTTATTTATGCTGGTGACCTGTAACTTAAATACGCCAGAACCTGTGAGGGAAAACAGTAATAGTAAAATACAAAAAAAATTAAATCAATCTCTTTGTAATATGTCCATTGTTAGCATAAACTATATGATACGTACCTGAATCAAACACAACAGGACAAAGTTGAATAAAAGATGACTTATTTCTACATACTAGTTGAAATTGAATTAAGAAATAGGAAAATCCCCAAAAGGACAGAAATGCTAATGTTCATTTCCACATTTACAATCTCTATTATTATTTTTACCATATTTTTATAATTTCTAAAGAAAATCAAAATTAATACAGGAACAATTTCTTACTGCAGAAGTTTGCCTGGCATAAAAACTGGGCATACCTTGTTAAATTTATATAATTATATAGTTTATAAACTGGGTAACTCATGCATTTACTGTGAGGTATCAGAGGAGTTATATATAATTTTTAAAGATCCTATTGGATTAGTTATACATTAAAACCAGAACTTCAGTTTTGCATATCTGTTTCTTTCAGCTTGTGGTGGATTGTTTACAGAATACAAACAGGATTTTTAATATTTAGAGTTTATTTAATTTCAGTTGTATCTTTGAAAGATGTAGCTTTGGAGGCAGCAAAAATATCAAATGGTATTGCTCATTCGTATGTAGGTCAAGGTTTATAAATTGGTACGCATTTTTGGAAACTTTTTAATAAATAATTATTTTTTCTGTGTTTCTACAAATGCTGGAACCTGCTTGGAAGTAGTAACAGTGCTTTACAGTTTAGAGTTTTTCACTGGGATTTTTGCCATGACAACGCACATAGTGCAAGACAGAAATTGGGGATTATGGAAGTTACATTGTAGTCTCTGTTGGAGTGAGCATCTAATACAATAAATTGATAAAGAATGAAAATTTAAAATGTATTAATTTTTAAATTATTTGTCAAAATATGTTTCTGATTTTTAAAATTATTATATTTATATATGCAACCAAAATGGAGCAACAGAGAACATAATTATCTCCCTATCCAAAATACATAAAAAGGTGAAATTATGAAACAATGAGTTTTTGATGACTGACAACTAATAGAATAAAATAGTTTGGAATAGTAGGAAATTTTGCAAGGTATGCCCAGTTTTTATGCCAGGAAACTTCTGCAAAGTATTTCCAGCTCATGGCATAATGATACATGTATACACACATACTAATACACATCTATGGATGTACACACACACACACACACACACACACACGTGCGTGTGTGTGCTTAGCAATGGCTAAAGTTGAGAAGTCAGAGTTTTGTGTTCAGGAAGCTGAAAACAGTAATAATCTGCAAGGTAGATCATTTTACGTTGGATGTAGCTTGGTGGTAGAGTTCTTGCTTTGTATGTACAAGGCCCAATGTTCCATGTCCAACACCACACAAAATAAAAAAAATAAAAAGCATGGAAAAGTTACACAGACAGCAGTGAAGAAATCTGTAGAGGTATCCCTATTAGTCTTCTAAAGAGTACTGGAACAAAGTACTGAGACTTTCAGAGACAAAGCTCCTAAATTCTACCTAGGGATGCTAAGAGACTTATTTTGTTTAAACACTTAATCTTTGACTCCAGTTCCTAAAACAGAGTTCTTAAATCTCTTGGAATTTTCAAAAGGTGTGACCTTTGTTCTAACAAGAAGACCCTTGATGAACTCTTCTAGAGGCTGATCTCCAGAAAGACTCAAGACATTGGAAGACTGGAACTTGTGTTTCCTCACCCCAACTTCTAGGAAAACAAAATGACCTACATACTGAGTTAATAGTTGATCATAAGGTCATCATTCAAATCCCCATGCTACAGACACTTGGGGAGAATTCAGATCACACAACCTTGGAGGTACTTGGAGTTTGGTACTTCTAGAGAGTCATGGAGCTGTGTATCCCTTTAACTAGCCTGCTCTATGCATTGTTCACCTCTCTGTTCATCTTTACCCTTTTGTTGTATCATGTGTGATAAACCACCAAATGTAAGAAAATTGCTTTCCTGATTTCTGTAAACCACTTTAGAAGATGACTAGATCCAAGGAGAAAGTCATGGGAGTTTCTAATGTCCAGACAGTAGTAGGACGGTCCAGAGCCCTCTGACTGACATCTGAACTGAGGCATAGAGATGTGGACTGAGCCCTGAATCTACAGGTTCTGATTTTACCTCGAAAGAGGTGGTGTCAAACTTGAGTTAACTATAGGATGACAATTACAAAATTGTTTAGCATGTGGGGAAAGAGCAAACATATATTTTGGTTTTTAGACGCATACTGTGTTAGTATTGGCTGTGTAAAAGAAGAAATGGTTGTTTTCTGATATAGTAATTATCAGAACAAATAATAAAATCAGATAAGAAAAATTCTGTTAATAAAGAGACAGGTAATCAAGAGGCCTAATAATTCTAAATAAAACTTCAAAATAAAATAAATAAAATAATAACTTCAAAATAAAAATAAAAATTAATTCTAAAGGACCAATACAAAAATCTAAAATTGTATCAATAGTTGTTCAGACATGCAGAGAAAATCATGAAAAACACAAACGTTGTTACCAGTCAAATTTACTTAATTCATATTTATAAAAAGAATTCCACAAAACATCAGAACATGACTTTTTATATTTACTTATATTATTTAAAAATAATGCATATCATAAGCTAAAAACCATATCTGAATCAATTTAAAACACTTAAAAAAGTACAAAATTATCCTCTCTGACTCCATGAAATTAAATCAGATAAATAAATAGATATCTGAAGAATTCTCAGAATTTAGAAATAAATGACACATTCTAATTAATCAATGAGAAATAAAGAAATAGTTTGAGCAGAATAAAGCTGAAAGCATGACATTAAGACTTGAGTAGCATTTAAATGATTATTTCCAAGGAAATGTATAGCAATTAATACCTGTGTTAAAGAAAAGACCACAGCTCAATGAATGTACTTTCTTTGCTAGAAAACCATACATCCAGAGAAAACAAAGCTAATGAATATGCCACAGGATCTAATAGTGATGAAAACAGATCAATAGAAACAAGCATAGAAAAATGATAGAAAATGTTTGATTTAGAGCTCAGGTGGAGAAGACTGAATTGTTGGGTGTTATATGAATCAGTGAGTTAGTGACTGAATATGATGTTAGGAGGTTGGGCCCCTTAGAGGTGGGTCATTAAAGGGTCACCTTTGGAGGGTGTGTCTTTCTTGGCAATGTTCCCCTGGGATCTACTTCCTGGCCACCAGGAGCTAAGCAGCTTACTCCACTATACCCTTTCATCACAATGTCTTTGTCTTGGTGAGAGCATAGATCATGGACCAAAGCCTTGCAAACTAAAGCCAAATTAAAGATCTCTGTCTTTAAGTCGTGGATGTTGTTTATTGTGTCCCAGATACAGGAAAAATGAGCAATCAAGAAATTATCAATGAGACCAAAAACTAGTAATTTGAGAAAACCAATCAAATGGATGCACTTCTGGCTAGATTGTTTGCATCTATATAAAGTTTTTGAAAAGGTAAGCAACTTTGAATGATAGAAGATTGTTGCTTAAGTTTGGGAATTGCAAAGACATCAGTAAGTAAGGTATTCAAATGCATATCAGGGTACTTTGGGGAGGACATGTTCATTATCTTGATCGTGTAAATAGTCTGAATTCTGTATTGTATGTTCAATTACTGTAGGTAAATAATATGCCAAAAAAGGTTTTGAACAATATAGTTCAATTTAATCTTTAGCTTTGTGCCTTAAGGTATTTTAGAGTTCTAAGTACATAATGAAAAAGTAATAAGAACTTAATTTTACATTGTTAAATTTAAATTTTAAATTTTAAATTGTTAAAATTTTAAATTTTAAATTGTTAAATTCAAATTGTTAAATTTAAATTTTAAATTTTAAATTATCACACATGACATTATAGGAAATTATGTTCAGAAATAATAAGTCAGACACAGAAAGACAAATATCCAGTATTTCCACACATAAATGAAAACTAAAAATGCTGATTTCAAAGAAGAAGAAATAGTAATAAAGTTTAGGATAGATAGTGAAAAGGAGGAATATTGGAAAGTTAGATAATGGATGCCAAAGTATAGTTGCATAGGAGGAATAAAGTGTAATGTTCTACAGTATAGTAGGGAAATGTTCTATGGAAAAAATCTTTGCACAATTTATAGAAAACTGGAAGATAGGACTGGAAAAGCTCCAAAACAAATGATAAGAATGTGGAAATGTTATTTTTTATGGTAATTACACATGCTATACATGTATTTTTTTAATCACACAGTACTCAAAAAAGTACATATGCTATGCCAAAAACAAAGATAAAACGTAATTAAAAATAAACTTTGCTTAACTAATTTTATTTCAAGCAAGTAAGAACTAATGAGTAAAATAAGTTTTAATAAAGCTAGCAAAGAATTATAGAGAATGTGGACAGAGAATTTAGAGTTTTCATGTAAGTAAATGTGTTTTAAATAAGAAAAATTTGAAGAACTATAATTGTCATTTTTGCTCCATCTTATTTGTTTCTTTTTGTGGTTAAGACCAATGTGTAGAAGAAATTTCAATATTTAGTCTTCTCTCTTTAAAAGGTTGTAAATTCAGATATCATTTACTATTAACTTACTTGTTTATTTTTACTGCATGAAACCTCATACCATTCTCTTTTGAGAGTAACATAGGTCATATATGCATATATAAGAAACAAAAAAATTAGAATAAGTGAGTTGCTAACATTTCCACGAGGCTTACAATTCAGGAAAGAAAACATTTAAGCTAAGAGTACTATGATGGATTGACAACTGGTGCGCAAATTCTAACACCCAGGTGAATTGAATCAGCGTGGTGCTGGGTGTGGAGGGCCCACCTGAGGACTGTTGCCAACAGCATATAGAAGGAGAATGGGAGCGGCTGAAGTAAGGTGGTTGGTTCTCCTGTTTCTGTTGGTTCTCCGGGAGGAGCTTGTTGAGTTCCTTTCCTGATATGAGTGTGACTGTTCTCATCATCAGAGGAAATTGGGACCTTGTTGATGAGAATGGCTGCATTTCACATTTGGTGAGCTCTGGTCTTTATTTTATTATTTCCTGGCTCTGAGGAGGAAATGTTGTGCTGTTCAGTCTCCGGGAAAAACTTGTCATGCTGGCTTCCTGATAAGAACTCAGCTGTCCTGTTGGAGGAGCCTGGGGTGTCATTGTTGCTGAGGTACTTTTCGGAGGGCTCTGGTCCTTAGTTTGAGTGTCGCTCCCTGACTCCAATGCAGAACCCTCAGCCTACTGGCACAGATCTTTCATCCTGTTGGCACATACTTTCTAGTTTCCAATGCTGACCTTTGGGCCTTCCCAGCACAGATCTGTGAAACAGACTTGCTTGAGACATTTTCACGGGCTCTAGGTTTTTAGCTTGACTCCCTCAGCACATTGCCGTGGTATCCAGGCCCTCTCCTGGATTCTTTGGAACTTTAGGATGTGCACAGATTTCCTACACTCTTTTTGTATTTAACTCTTTGGGTGACTATCATAAAATCTATAAATTATGTGTTCTATATTTAATTGTTTTCCTTGGAAATCCTGACTACAATAGGTATCATAATGCAGGATCAAATATCTACTGAAAGACACATCCTAGCTTCTTTATGGTGTCTTGAATTGTATAGCTAAAGAAGCTGTGAATTCTAAGGTGAATTGGGGAGTAGAAAAAGAGGAAAGGGTGTTTCACAGACAGGTGTGGGAGAGCTTACACTCACATGAAGTTGGGCTCTAAGAGCTCAGATAATTCCTTTCACTTGTGGGATGATGCCTGCAGTTACTTCTTCTCTTGGTTGGTGGCTACTTCCTACTTGTTCTTGTCTTATGTATTTATGTGGAGTCCCTGAGTAGAAAAGGCTGATGAATAAGCCCAAACTGGGTGTTCTTTATGAGCTAAACTTCAGAACAGGAGACAGCGAAAGAGCAGAAGTCATATACTTCAAGCCAACTCTCTTTAAATCATATGCATACAAAATATTCCAGAGATCACAGTAGTTCAAACTACACATTGCAGTAACTCACCAAGTCAGGTTTTTTAATTACTTCAAAAACTTGGATCAACACTCAAAGCTATCAAAAGCAAAATCAATGTACATGAATCATAGAATAGTTCAGTCACCTGACATCTTTCATCACAGAAAAGTGCACAACCCTTGGATCTGTTTCTCATCATACTTTACCTAAGGAAGAAGGATATCAAGTACCTTAGAAGAGACTGAATGGCAGAATGGTTGAGCTTTTAATTAAGACGCAGCTATACAATAGTTGCAAAAAGTGTTTTTCTTGGTCTCATTTTGTTGTTGTCTTCCTACTAATAGAGAAATGAATAGTAGCACATATAGAGATCTACTAATATCAGAGGGTTAAAAGGTAATCTTGAGAAAAATTTGTAATATCCATTCAACAGAGGACTTACTATTGGTAAATATTGGTTCTATAATAAAAAATTACATATATATATTTATTATACGGAAGAATTAGGTCATTAGTATCTTTAGTACCATTCTTGATAAAATAATTACTCAGAACTTTGCATCTATATACTTTAAAAATGATTTTTCCAAATATATATACATGTAAGGATTTCCTTTTAGGATTGCAGTTTCAAAAAATAGGCACTAAACCTGTCAGAAAGCTAGAATCCTGTGATATTTTCCTCTCACTTTACTCATGGACTCACTCTAAGAAAATTCCTTTGATTATAATTCCTTGAAACCTAGATATTGTCCCAAATTTGAGAGCTCACTGTTTATTCTTAAGAGAATGCACTACTAGTTCTCTTGGTCTGTCTTACCAACCATTTTAGCCTATTTAATATAAAAAATCTAAAATATTATGTACATTCAAAAGATTATTTTATCAATTTAGTAAGGTATAGCTGAAAGGATATGTGCTTTTGATTCGGGCATGAAAGGTGTGTTAAGATCTTAGGAAATATTTGTCTACTAAATAGGAATTTCACATGAATTAATTTCCCTGAGATCTACCCTTTTCACTCATAAAATCTGGATAAAAGTCAAAATGGATAAAGTGGTTTTTAATTCTCAATATAAAAAATCTTAATACAAAGTATAAGAGTATTAAAAACTGATAGTTTATCATTCTAGACAATAAGAGTGATATGAAAAATAATAGTTTCTCTTATCACAATATGCTCTATAGATGTGATATGCGGTTGTTCTCAACTTTAAGTAAACCACAATCAATCAAATTATTTTATGGTGTCATAAAATTATAAAACTGGAGAGCATCCAATTTCCTCACTTTTAGAACTAATTCTAATAACTAATAGCCTTATTTTTCATATCTTAGTGAAATCCAAAACTTTAACTCTAAAATGAATTAGCTATTTTGCTTTGGGGAAGTTAACATTTAGCCTTTTATCTGAATGATCAATTAAAATGTAATTATGCTGAATTTAAGAGAGAAAAGAACAAAGTTTTCATTCCTGCATGAGAGTCTAGCATTTCTACTCATTTTTTAAACATTTCTCAAAAAAATACCGATTTGCAAATATTCCATTTCAAAATTGTGTTACTTCTACCTTTTGAGTAAGCTAATTTATGGAACAATAAAAGTGGCCATATCAGTTAAATTATGTGTATAAATCTCAATAATTTTCTTGATAAGGTCTTCTAAAATTTGAACATGGCCTGTTAATGGATGTACATAATTAATCTCAAATGCTTTATAACAATAGGATCATACAGTAACACTTAAGAAAATATAAAAAAATATAGTCTCAAGGACTTGAAAATATTTCCTTTAAAGCCTTAGGCTAACATGTCCAGAAAGGAATTCTTAAAATCATGTGATTTGACATTTTTCCCCCAGAAAAATGTTAGTGGTATTTTTTAATGCTTCAGAATGCTCAGAAAACAGTAAGAAAGTCAGTGAATCAGATAAAATAAAAATTTTGAAAAAATAAAGGATTTACAAAGGTATTAAAATCTCAACACTGCAGATGGTTGCATTCATTCTCATCATAGTTTTCTTTAGAAAAAAAAATTTTGTGTGTGAATTCTTCATTGGTGAGCTATCATTTCTCCCAGTATTCATTCCAACATTCTTTCCAAAAAAAAAGGGAAAGTCACCTAAGTAGGGGAATGGTAAGGATAATACATTAAAATTGCTTTTCAGTGAAAACAACATTCTATAAACTCTGCCCTCTGCCTTAATGGGCTCCGCAAAGGAAAACAGAGGCTGCCGAGGTTGAAGAAACCACCAAAGGAACATTTGTCTTGACTTCAGTTCTTTAGGATTACATTTCAGAAGAAGGGAAAAGTCACGTCGATCATCTAGGAGCGCTGGACAATTTTGTTCTGACTTCTATTTCAGTCTCTGAGGACAGTCCTCTTCTTTTGAGGTTCTATGGCAACCTGAGAGAGGTTATAGCCCAAAATACCACCTTTCCCCACTATGGTACGTCTGTGTTATGTAAAGTTGTTGCAAGATTATATTCCCTGTGGAAAAAGACTAAGACAACTGACTGGTAAATGGTGGTGGCGAAGGGTTTACAGCAGGCCTGTGCTCACTAAAACACACACACACATACACACGCGCGCGTGCACACACACACACACACACACACACACTCATTTGTCCTAGAGCTACAGGTTGGGTAGAAATTGCAATTAGACCTTCCAATGAAACAGTGCCAGGGAAAGCAGAAATGATCAGCGAAGGGAGATGGCCACATTGCTAGGCTGTGCTTCAGCCTAGATCAGCAGCTAGAATGACTACCAAAGGAGAATAAAAACATGCTAGTCATTAAGGAGACAAGAAACAGACACACAGAGAAAATTGTCATTCAACACACATGCAAATACACAAACACAGAATCAGAAGATTTCCACTGAAGACTGAAGGCTTATTTAAGAAATAGCAACTGCTAAAAATCCTCTTTTATCCTATACATAGACTGCTCTTTAAATCTCTGATGACGGTAAACTTTTTGATGTAACTGCACTCCATCTTGGTAAAGATACTGAAAAAGAGAACATTTCACCAGGGAGCTTGTCTTTGAAATGACAGAACATTTATTCAAATGATGCTATACATATCAACAAAGATGGATGTACTATTAATTAATTCTTTAGGATCTTCCTAGCCTACTGTCATAAAAACTTGGAAGAGTAAATTACTGGCAATAAATATATGTTTTATTTGTTTATGTGAGGTTTATGGTAAATTTCTTATCAATTTAAACATAAATTTGTTCTTGTCTAATTTACATGGAAATGTTATGAAGACATATAGTAATGTTTAGAATAACATTTGTATAAAGTTATCTAATAAATACTGAATTGGAGATAGCCTGCTTTACATGAATAAGGCTGAATATATAAAAATTTTAGCTGTTTTAAATATAAGAGAAATGCATATGAAAACAGAGTAAAAATGAATTTTAAACAAGAAAATCAGCAAAAGTATAAAAAGATTTCACAATTTGATTATTTAATAAACTCTACTAATTTTGTTGTGGAATGTTATAACACTGAACATTTCATGAAAGTAAAGTATAATTTTTTAAGACAAGTTTGTACTATGTAGTTAAGACTGAACTTGAACTCACTATGTAGCCCAGGCTGGCCACAAACTCATGGCAATCCTCTTGCCTCCACCTCCTGAGTTCTAGGATTACAAGTATGGGCCACCATACATGGCTAAATACATTCTTTTAATTCAAAAACATTCAAAATTCATCCACATCAATACAAATCAATTAAGATTATGAGTAAAAATGTTTCCACACTTTATTTTCACTTTTGACAATTCACAAGAAAATTAACACTTCATGCTGTGATTTTAGGTACCTACTCTATGCTAAAATACTTACCAAGGCAGATAGCAACACCAAATTGCAAAGTTGGACCAATGTTGGCTTATACAGTGACTCTGAGAAAAACCAATGCCTTTTGGAAGTGATTAGATCAATGTGGTAGGAAAATTCAAGGAGACATGGAGTGAAATTTAATGAAAGAGATAGGTCAAAAACCCTGGCTTCAGATGTTTGGGAAAATTTCACAGAGAAATCAGTATTTGAATGGTGAAAGCAAAATCATGTTCTCCATGAATACTATGAGAGAAAAATAGACCGGGGAAAGGGTACAGTGAACTAAGCCTAGGTAAGTCCTGAAAAGTATATGCTAAATTGCAGTTGGATTAGCCATGAAGTTAACCAAATTGTATCCTACGTAATTAAAAAAATAAAACCTTTTGTATTTCATCCATAAGAAAACTACCTATTCAGCTCTTCCAGAGTGAGCTTTTGAAGACAGTAATGATATTTCTGCATAAGAAAATAGCTGTTCATATTGTTCATTGCCTAAAAGATACAGTTATTTTGGTACATATTATTCTAAATATTCTATTTTAAATTTTTTAATGTTTTGTGCTTAATTTTATTAATACATGTCTGTGACACAGAATGATTATGTTCATTGTGAGTACTGCTGCATGTACCTGACGCATCTGAATTCTTTTTGTGCATTCCTATTTTCTGGATCTCTTTCCCATTTGAAAAAGTTCTACTGAATTAAACCTTTATTTCTGTATTTTTTTAATTTCAAGATTGATATTAATTGGATTTGCCATTTAAAAACTCAATTAAATTTCATTTGAGTTTTAATGCCTTTGCAAAATGGCATATAATCTATATACTGTTGCGATTAATTTTCTATATGACTGATGAAAATATAAAATTAAATTATTTTACCCAATATCAAGATCTATATTTTAATGTTTGTATGCTATTTTCAGTTGTATTTTGGAAGTCTACTAGTGCCTCAATTTTGATTTTTTTAAATGTCTATTTCTGTTCAATTTTTCTTCCCAATAGACTCCACAAAATGGAACTGGTCCACACAATGTGTACCACCCAGTGACCCAGTGACCTTGCAGCAGTTTTAACACTCAGCATTGTCTCAGAAGTTGCATTCTTTATAGTAACGATATGATGCACAATAAATATTACAGATACATTATTATGTATTATGGTATTTACATATGATAATATTATGCATAATACACATTTTAAATTTGCAGGTTAGCTTACCACAGCCTTCAGTTCCTTATCTCAGATAAAACTCTCTGCCTTCTTTGCCATACCCTTGTGTGCTTTGCAACATTAAATGTCATAGTGCCTCAGGGCTCCAAATTTAGCCTTCTTTGTGACATTTGATACTGACTTATCTTGGGATATTTAAGATTTTTAAATTTTAATCTATTGTCCAGACTTCTATGCTTGTAGCTGTCTGTTCAGTATAACTAAATAGATATACAGTAAGTATCATAATGTTCATACAGATTTAGCCTGAAAATATTGACAGTTACACTCACATCTGTTATTTTCTAAGCATTTTATATTTTAGGAAACGACATTTTTTTTCCAAAAATATATACCACCACTACTGCCTTATCAAGCCAATGTCTGTCATCTCTTACCTTGATTCTACCACATTCTCTTAAATTGTCCCAGTTCTGCCACATTTTTTTTTTCCAACACTTACTCTTCCACTCACTATTTTGAGATAAAATTTTTTGTTGCTGAGACTCTCAAAAGATTCAATTGTCTTTTATCGGTAGTATGTTCCCATCCAGTATAATCCCTTATCTTTCTTCCTTTCCCCACAGTTTCAAACATTCTGTCCTTTGTCTCTCAAACATGTTAGGTGACTCTACTTTCTCTTGGAAATCTCCTTTCCTACAAAACAGAAGTCTCAGTACTTTCCCTCTTACAGGTAGCTGTTCAAAGAGCAGTGGCTTCCTTTATTCGTCTGGTCTGTATTCATATAGCTATTTTTAATTTTTCTGCATGCTACAAGTTTGTTGTATTGGCAAAGTCACAAAGTAAATTGTTCCTCGACGTGGCTGGAGTGACAGAAACGGTGTTGTACCTCCTGCAGCTTTCTAGAGCACATAGTTTGCAGTAATATTATACCTCATACCTACTTCGTGTTTCCCAGGTATTTCAATCCTGAACTAAGTATTAAATATGGTAAAGTGTTCACCATTGTCAGGTAAGAAAGAGATTGCATTTCTAAAACATATAAATGTCTTGAAGAAATGCAATATGTGCAGTTAACAATGGAAATTTTAGGCCGTGTTCCACTATACAAAACTAAAGAAATTCTAACATCAAAATGTTAATACTGGGGACTGGAAATTTAGCTCAGCAGCATAAGAGCCTGCCTTGCTCTTATGAGTTCAATCCCTGGTACTGATAAAAAAGAAAAATATTAATACTGACCTTAGGTTTCTCCCAGGCTGAAATCATAAAGTATATGAGAAAAAGCATCTATTGTATTAGTGGTGACTAAAAAACTACCTATATTTAATTTTTAAATTTCCAGGTTAAAAAAAAACTACATACTTGCTCTAAATACAATATTTAGTTATAAATGTATTCATATATAAGACATTTTCATTTTCATTTTCATCTAATGAAAAGTGAATCTCAGTGAACTGGCATGCCTTTTATTTGCAGAAGCTCATCATGGAATTATTTTTTTCTTTATACAACGCAGTTTACTTTCTACAACCAGGCAGCTTTCTCTGACTGATTACACTAATTTACTTTTTCTTGCTAACCTTGGAAGTCTTTGATGTTTAGAACTACGCTGAGTGGTGCCATAGGGGAAACTTTTGTGAATCTCTAATACAAAATGTTCTGCTTTGGATGAAAAGCATCCCCCAGAAGTGGATTTTAAGTCCCTCGTAGACATTTTCTGCTGACTGTTTACTCTGCATTTATCATTTTGTCTATGACTGTGTTGTATATAACGCACTTCAATGTGCTTTGTATGGGTGATATTTAACAGGTGTAACCTCACTTGTTACCGTGCCTTCCTGATTATTGTGACCCACATTTCAACTGTTTGAAAATGAGTGTTAGTTTGATTTGTGATGGTTCATTTAAATTCTTTTACCAGTTTACTTTCGTTTAGCCCTTCAGTATTAATTCCTGCTATGTGAAGCAGCTCGCGTTTGCTGTTGGGCTTATGCCAAAGAACAGAATACATTTACCTTTGTGCCTTTCATTTCTTCTGCCAATGAGAAAAACACTAAAATAAGTACTTTAACTGATGACTTAAATATAATTTTATAAGAATGATAAAGCACTGGTTCCACTTTACAATTTCTGTTTTAAGTGGTGCTATATCTTTCATGACATAGTCCAAGAAGCTCAATGCACTCCATTTACTAGAGCAGAATTAATATTAGTGACTTTCATAATAATGGTAATGTTAAGACTATGCATAAATCATGTGTGCTTATCTTCATAGGCAAATAACCTATTTTCTATACAATTAGAAACATGAGATGTAAAAAATGTTATGCTACAATCAACTTTGCAAATAGATTAAAGACCATGTACCAGGTTGCATGTTGACTAACCAGTTACTTTCAAAACCATAGTGAAGGGGTTGGCATAGACTAAATAACTGATTTCTGCTTGTTTTAGGACGACACTGATAAAACTTTGAAATGACATGAAATTCATTTGCTTGTCAGTTTTTGTTTGTTTTTACTGTTGTCGTATGAACAGTTTTCTTCAATGAAACTGACATTTCTTTAGAAACTAAAGGAGTTTGAGGACCTTTTAAATGTCAAAAAAGGCATATATTCTCTGCTACTGTCAAAAGATTTAATCAGTGAAGAAAATATTAATCTAAATAATTTGGAGCATACTTATTCCAGCTGTATTGAGGTGACACACTTCACTATATTTAAGATAAGCAATATGATGACTTGATCACTGTTAAATGATAACCAAACTGATGATGATATTTATAGATCACCTGGCTATCTTTTCCAGTGTGTGTGTGTGGGGTGTGTGCATACGTATTGTGGATAATGTGTAGTGTATTTATGATCGACTCTCTTAACATATTTCAAATGTACAACAAATTATTAACTAAACTTCCATACTATATATGAGATGTTGGGAACTTATTCATGGTACAGTTGAAAGCTTATAGTCTTTGACAAATATACCCTCTCTTTCCTTACTTTGTAGCCCTGATAACAACTATTCTGTTCCTTTTCTATGATTTGCATTATTTTTCATTTCATGTATAAGGCATATCATTTATTTTGTCATTCTGTGTCTAGCTTATTTTAGTTGGTAAAATTTCCTGCAGGTTTATTCATGCTGTCACAAATGGAAAGATTTTATTCTTTTTTCATGCTAAAAAAACATTCATGTTCAGATTTATATAGTGTAGTTCACTTCAGAGATTTTATTGGTGGCAAGTTTTATATTAATGATTCAATATTCTTATTTATTATTGATCTATTCAGATTTTCTATTTCTTTATGAGTGACTCTTGGTAGGGTTTATGTTTCTACATATGGATCAATTTTTTCTAAGCTATCCCATTTTTTAGCATATAACTCTTTAAAGTAATCTCTTCATGAACTCTCATATTTCCTATGTATAACTTGCAACATCTCATTTTGTATTTCTAGTTTGATTTATTTTGTCACTCTTCCCTTTCAGTTAGTGTAATTTTGTTATCTTTTCTATGAACAATATTTATTTTTTTCTATTGCTAGGTTTGTTTCATTCATATATGTTTATGCTCTTAGTTCTGCTAATTCTGTTTTGTTTATATTTATTTATTTAATTTGCAGTACTGGGGTTCAATCCAGGGCATCAGACATGATAGCAAATGCTTTACAGGGAGAATTAACCTTCTCAAGCCAAGGACAGAGGCCTCAGAGTAAAGCAAGTTTTCTACCATCTTAATTTGAAACACTGCCTTTTGTTTACTTCTTCTAATTCTTACAAAGGGTCCTAAGGTGTTGTGGGTACCCTTAAGTAAACTTGAAATGTGGATTGTTGCTATGCAAAGTTGCTTAAATTTTTGATGCTAAAATTGTTACAATTGACTTACATCTTACCAACTGTTCTCTAAAGCCTTAGGTCATTTTCATGTGCTATCGTGCAATTTCCACCTTACTCATGGAAGAAGACTTAGTCACTTCCCCTGAAGAGCTTGCCGGCAGGAGGGTGCTGTTGTCCAGGGAGTAAGACAGTGTATTCTGCAGCTGTGCTATGTTAAAAACCTGGATTGGTAGACTTAAGATATATTTAATTCTTCGAGACTCTGACTTTGGAAACTATAAAACACATTTTTGCTCCACAAGGGTTTGGTGAGAATTAAATGAGACAACCCATGGAGCTCTCAGTACAGTATCTCAAATCTAATAGTCCTTGCTGAATACTGCTGCATAGAAATCATTATTAATTTAATATAAAACTGTCTTCACACCCACCAGATAATATAGTTTTGCTTTATGATTTTACCACATACAGTGACATAACTATATTACTTGTGCCTTCAGTAGTCACACTAGCTTAGACACAATAATCCAAATCATTGCAAGAAATTATGCAAATCTGTGTGATTTTAAAAAGCAGAGCTCATGGTACCCTGAAACAGAACTGACCAAGTGCTCACCCTGGATATTATCATGTAAAACTAAGTAATATATTTATTTTTTCTTGAACTTAGTATATACTATAATAATCATTTTGTTCAATGATTATAGAATTGCTACCATCCTTGTCTAAAAAAGAAAATATAACAACAGTAACAAAAATAAATCTGAGTGACAGAAAAAAGTTTGTAAAATTTATTTTTTTGATAATTCAAGTATAGCTATTTAGAAACATCTAAGTTCTGTAGTGCAGAGATAATACAGTGATTCCTGTGCCATTACATGGAGTGTGCTCCTTTTGTGTGAATGGTGCTATATCATCGTTCTGTTTGGCTGCTACCTAGTACACAAGACCATAGTTTCTCATGTTACCATGTTTCTTCATTATGTTTGTTTAAAACTCTGACAAAAGTTCTCACATTTGTTTCTATCATATTAGCTACTATAAACTATCAAAGAGAACTGGGTACCACAAATTCTTCATTGGTAAATATTTCATTATAAATCTGATGACCTGCCTATGAACAGTGCTTCAGAGGGGATATATGGCTGTTAATAAATTATTGCTTCAAAAAAAATACCCTAATATCTGAGAAATAGAACAAACCCTTTTGAACTATCCCTGAAATATAACTACATCAAACTTTCTCCAAAAGTCACAAATACATAGGAAAAATAAAAAGTTCTGGGACATATTGAATGTTTGAATTTCTAAAGTCTAAAAGCAGACTTTGAATTCTATCAATATTTCTAAAACTAGAAAAATATATAGAAATCCAGAGGTCAAACTGGACTAGGTTTAGGAACATATTAACATGTTTAAAAATAAAAATTAACAATTTAATGTAAGTTTCCAAAGTTGTTGATTCTGTTCAGTCAGAAAGTTTCCTAAGAAAAAAATATGAGCGAAACACATGCTTTTGGGGATATGGTTTCTATTTAAGCAATGCGGATTTAAGGGAACTGTGCGATTGGCCATTTCAAAACTAACCGCTTCTGTTGAGGCTCAGTGTGAGAAATATCCAAGGCATGGAGACAAGACCTGGAATGAAGCCGGGAAGGGTTTGCTATAGACAGCTGACATGCTAATAAATTTATCTTCTCTAAAATTCATTTGGAAACAGAAGAAACCTAGAATAGCAAAGGCAATTCTAACCAGCAAAGGCAAGGCAGGAGGCATCACAATCCCTGACTTGATATTATACTACAAAGCTACTGTAATAAAATCAACATGGTACTGGAATAAAAACAGACCTGAAGATCAATGGAATAGACTGGAAGATACAACCACAACCACAAACTCACTCAACCACCTTATCTTTGATAAAGTGGCCAAACATGCTAGCTGGAAGAATGACAGTCTCTTTAACAAATGGTGCTGGAAAAATTGGCTATCCATATACAGAAGACTAAAACTGGACCCATGCCTATCACCATGTACTAAACTAAAATCTAAATGGATCAAAGATCTAAATATTAAAACCAAGACACTAAATCTGTTGGAAGACAAAGTAGGTATAAACCTCGAAGATATAGGGGTAGGTAGAGAATTCATGAACAAGAATCAACTGCACGGGAAATACTTCCCAGAATCAGTAACTTGGACCACATCTTATTAAAGAGTTTCTGCATGTCGAAAGAGATGTCTAGCAGAGTGAAAATAAAACCCACAAATTGGGAAAAAATCTTCTTGGACTGTCCCTCAGACAAAGGACTCGTGTCTAGAACTTATAAAGAATTTTAAAAAATCAGACCCTTGAAATTCAAGGACCCAATCCAAAAATGGGCACCTGAAATGAATACTCAGTTCTCAGATGAAGAAATATGAATGGCAAATAAATACATGAAAAAATGTTCATCATCATTAGTCATGAGAGAAATGCAAATTAAAACCACAGTGAGATTCCATCTCACCCCAGAAAGAATGGCCAGGATAGAAAAACTACCAACAACAAATGTTGGAAAGGTGGTTGGGAAAAGGAACTCTTCTGCACTATTGGTGGGAGT
>PVJX010020112.1:0-33813 GCA_004027295.1 Dolichotis patagonum | reverse complement strand
GCAGGGCTTTATACTATTGTGTTATGTTTGATATTATTGTAATTGAAACTATGCTCAACTATAGCAGAGTTAGAGATATGGTGTTAGATAATGTTGATGTCCAGTTGACTTAATGTAAAGTACTGTGTTGCCTATGTTGTCCTCTTCTGATCTGCTCTGTACTACCCCCTTTTGTTTTATTCTCTTTTAAATAAAAAAAGAAAAAAAAAAAGAAAACCTGGTGATATTGAAACAAGAGTTAATGATAGAGCAGAGCAAAAGTAAATTCAAATAGACTTGTTCTACTCTACGCTAATCCCAGAGACTTGATATCTTTCTAGAGGATTTTATTTTGTTTTTTTTTTTTTGACTTGGCTTTATTTACATTATGAAACTTTCTAAATATTTCCTACTTTAGAAAGAAAAAAAATCACACATAAAACAATAATAAAATAAGCACAGGTAACAATAGTTTAGGTGGATGCAACACTAATGAATGTGCATTGATGGCTGGATGGATAAACCAAATTCAATATGCATATATTAGAATATTATTCAGCCTTTAGAAGCAAGAAATTCCATGATAAATTTCACAATAGATGAATCTTGGGTATATTTCACAAAATGAAATAAACTGGTAAAATACATATGATTTTTATTATATGAGGTGACTAAAATAGGCAAATTCATAAAACAGAAAGTACAGTAATGGTTAAGGAGAGGAAGGTAGGTGGAATTTTGTTAAATAAGTACAGAATTTTAGTTTTTGAAAATGAAAAGTTCTGTGAGATCTGTGATACAATATCAATATTGTTAAAATAATCCTAAAATGCACACTTAAAATGGTAAAGATGATAAGTATTAGTTTACTGCAATTTAAAAAATGATTTTTCTTCCAAAATGAAGAGTAAATGTGTACAACTTTCTCGATTCTTTTGTCATGTCTTTCATCTGGTTTTGTTTATGATTTTACTATTGAATTTATGCAGTACAATTCAACGTTTACATTTTTGGCTTTGTATCATGTCATTGACTTCATAAATCTTTTCAATTTCAGTTTCCATGAGTGTATCGTAACCATGATTTTTTCAAAATGAGGATCCTTTCTTATGCCATATCATCTTCAGCCACTATGGCATTTGGTATAATTATTACTATTTCTTAAAACATTACCTTTCAATGATTATTAAGCACTTGTCGTACAAGTTTTTTTTTTGTGTTCTACATTTTAATCATGTTTTCTAAGCCATATTCCCAAGTTGATAGTTCTATTTCTTGTACTTGTTTATATTCCATGTGGAAAAACAAATCACAAAAAATATTATTAGAAAATTGTGAATCTCAGTTTTCCTTATTTTAAATAACAAAGTATTACTGAAATATAAACACTGTGTATGTTTAATGTATACAGCTTGATAACTTAGTATACATACACTGGGTATTGATCATCATAACCAAGCCAATTAATATATCCATCACCTTTACACACTATTTTCTTTGTTTTTCTGTGGATAGAGAATTTAAGATCTATTCTCTAAAGATTTAAACTAAACTATACATTATTATCAACTACAATAAACCTAGTGTACATTAGATATTAAAATGTATCTTGCATAACTGAAAATTTATGCTGTTTGATAAACATTATTTTGTTTTCCTAACCTCAACTTTATACTATTGTAAAAATTATTTTCCAATTCTTTGAGTGGTCCATTTTCTGCCAATATACAGAAACTACAAATGTTTACCCAGTCCCTCACCTTTTAGGTTAACCTCAGCCAAAACTACTCTGCAGTTCTCAACTCCTTAATGCTTCATACAAAACTTATGGTCCCTTTAGCTTTTACAATCTATTAGCTGCACACCATCAGCATTGATGTGATCACCTTCTGAAACTTTTATGCAATCTACAAACCAGAGTTGATTTTTACATTCATAGTGTTCAGAAAAAGATTTTCACATACTTCTTTTTATGCAGTGATTTTACTGTTTTCTCAATCTTTGTTTACATGTTCCTTGACTGGGTTGTTGCTTTAACCTAAGACACCATGTGACATATATCATTTATTTTTACTATCAGTAATTCAATATCACCTGATGGTTATCTCTTACAGAACCGATCACTAGGTAAAAAGAATTTATGAAATCACTGGTGAACCACCCCTCCATGCTGATGGTGAGTTCAGTTGTCCAAAGGATAAGAATGGGAGTGGACCCCTGCACATTTCCATCAACTGCCCCACTCCTGTTGTGGCCACCCGATAAGTCTGACCTAAAGATACTCCTACCTGTGTCTCCAGTACGGGAACTCAAGTTCTATGCTGGTCCTGCTTCCTCTCAATCCTCAAGCCTCAGTGGATAAAGGGAATGAAAAAGAAAGCCATGAAATGGGTGCACTGATACAGAAAAGGCAAGAGGAAGGTCGAGACTAGTTTTAAGTGATGCAGTGGGGCAGTGGGGCATCCACAGCCTTCACATTCACTTGGTCCTCGTGGTCAAGAGCTTAACCATTCCCACAGGAGCTGCAGAATAGGATCGATGAAGAATAAATTTTTTATCTAAAAGTCAGATCAAAAAGTGAAAGGGTCAATCCTTAATTCTTTTAAGAATTTTTTTCCATTAAAGAAGAATTAATCCCTCTAACCCCAGCATCTTATCCAGTCTCTCTTGGAAGCCTGGCAGCTTGAAACACAAGGTAGTAAGTGCAGTGATGAGACAGATGTAAAAATTTAAAAAAGGGAGGTTTCTGAATCACTCTAAAACTTACCCTAAATGGCAACTTCCACTGCAATTTCCTGATACAGTGAGACTATGAGTCTTAGTCTACCCAGCCCCAGAAAAAATGTTTTATTAAAGGACCTAACCCCAAATCCACTGAGGAACAAGCTTGGAGAATTTTCCAGAAGAAAATCATCAACCTTGAGGTCCTAATCAGGGCATCCCCTGTGGCAAGCAGTGTTATTATCTTTTTAAACCTTTTACAGTAAGCAATCCTGAGGGCATTTTAAAGATGATAATCTGAAATTAAAATACATGAATCATATCTGATGTCAAATACTACATCGATAGTTCCAATTACTCTGAACTTCTGTGGTCTCCATGTCACTGAATCTTTAAAGCTGAAGTATCAAAAATGAAGAAAGAATAAAATATAAGAGGTACAATCACAGTCCTCTCCAGTTTCTGTAGGTGATACATTCCAGCACCCCTGCAGATAGCAAAATCCTTGGATGCTCATATTTCCTATATAAAATATAGCAGCAGTATTTTCATATAATCTATGCACATCCTCCTGAATATTTTAAATCATCTCTTGATTACTTATAATACTTAAAAATATCTTCACTTGTCTCATTTAGACACATTTAGTGATTTTATTTACATTGAGTCAAATCAATGGACAGAAAACCTGTTGACACAATGGTTGACTGTATACTCATCATTTAGATGATATCCCCTAAACAAAAAACTACCTAAGAATTCAAAACATTTGTGTGCATTTTAACACAAATACTCTAATTGCTTTCTACTATTATGAGAAAAACACACTAGAGGTACACAGTGAAATCCAAGATGTCCTGTCTGTTTAAATGAAGGCTTTCCTGCAGCTACTGAAACACAGAAGGAACTGTGAGAATGTATCACATAGCACAGGTGCATTTAGAGACAGTTCAGAAGGAGAAGTCTAGATTTCCTCACCCAATTCTCTCCTTGTGAGTCTTCCGTGTAACCCACAGGTTGCTCACATCAAAGATTGGTAAGAATATTTCCTTCCTTCCTATCCTTTCACTTAGTGTATACTCACCTATCTTACCATATTTTCTTTATTCAACAGCCAAAGTCAGGCTTTTCTCATTTTTTCTGCCTGATCTTTGCCCTGAATCACTTTGTTTGAACACAAGACAAGAGAATGTCACCAAGTGATAAATGAATTCTACCTGTTTACTACTGTCAGGTTAGAATAAAGTATTTACATAGTCTTTCCATTTTGTAAAAGGACAATGTTGCTAAGAAGGCATAGCAAAATTATTCTTTAAGTGACAAGATTCCCCACAAAACACTCCATTGCAGAAGAGTAGGAAAAACTGGGGGAGGGGAGTACATGCAAGTTTTACAGAGGAAGTACAAATAGCTGATCATGCTTGTGCTACAATATTTCTGCCAGAAGAAATGGACAGTCATGGGGGGGGGTGACTGGGAAATAGGCAGCACTGCAATGGTCCATAGGTAGCTTTTTCTGACTCACGGGTTCTGAATCTAGGGATGGGAAATTAATTCACAGGTTGCTCACAAGAAAGACAAAAGGGTTATATTGTCAACAAAGCAAACTGCAAGACTTCCTCTCACATGTCAGTCATTCATTTTGTTCTATTCCTACTGAGGAGAAATTAATGGGCAGCTGTTGCACTGAGAAAACATCTCTTATGGAGAGGACGCTGAGGACTGTTGGGGTTACAAGCGTCTCTCACATGACTGTTTTCATGTAGGGAGATTGTGTCTCAATTCTAAATTCTACAAGTGAGCCATTATCTTTAGAGGAAGCCACTGTGCAATAAGTGTATTTGGTGAAAAGTGAGATATTGAATCATGTTGATTCTGCCAACTGTTCTCCTATTTGTGGTTGAATTGGCTATAATAGTTGTTTGAACTTCCAGAGATTAAAAATGTGTCATCAGTGTCAGAATTTCATGGAAAAATATTGACATTTTCTCATTTGGGCAAAATGACTTTATTGACCTCTTCTAGGGTTTCAAGATCTTTGGATAGCACAGATGATGCTGGCATAAGATAAGTTTGGCTAAGCAAGTAGCTGCTGGGTTTGGAAGCAAAAGGAAATATCCCTGGGTGAAAACAATTTGTTACAACAGTCAAACAATACAAATGAGGACTGGTTTGCTATTTTAAAATATTTTTGGTGTAGTACCTAATAAGTTTTCACAAGGCAAATTGTGGCCACAGAAAATAGCTTATGTGAGACTGAGTTGGCAATCCTAAAAGCATTGCTAGAGGTGGAAGCACACATATATGACCTTTGCTGATGTCTCAGATTATAAAAGACCTTACAGTTTGGAATGTCTCCATACCCCTGATATATACCAATATGAAGATCCCCACCTCCACAAGGCTTTATCTTTTAAACACTTTCCTAAGAGCCTCCTTCACATCCTTGTTTCTCAGGCTGTAAATGAATGGATTCATCATGGATGTCATGACTGAGTAGAGCACTGAGATCACCTTACTCTCCTTAGCCACTTTCTTTGCATTTGGCTGCATGTAGGTAAATATTGTTGACCCATAGAAGAAGGTAATAACAATGAAGTGAGAGATACAGGTAGAGAAGACTTTGAGTCTCCCATTCCCTGACCGTATCTGAATCACAGTGGAGATGATGTTTCAGTAGGAAAAAAGGATCAGAGAGACAGGACCTAAGAGGATGACAATGCCCATTGCAAAAATGGCCATCTCAGCTTTGTAGGTTTCTTCTGAAGCCAGCTTCAAGAGCGCAGGAGGCTCACAAAAATAGTGATTAATGACATTTGATCCCTAATATGACAGACATAAAGTGAAGGTGGTGTCTACTAAAGACACTAACACACCACTAGCCCAGGACCCTGTGGCTAGCACAATACAGACTCTGTGGGTCATGATGGTGGAGTAGTGCAGAGGCTTGCAGACAGCTACATATCGGTCATAGGACATCACTGCTAGAAGTGAACTTTCTGTACAGCCCATTATAAGGAAGAAAAACATCTGAATCAAACATCCAGCAAATGAAATGGTCTTTTTCATGACCAGAAAATGTAACAGCATCTTGGGAACAATATTTGTAGAGAAACAGAGATCTGTGAACGACATAATCTTAAGAAAGAAGTACATTGGTGTGTGAAGTCGAGAGTAGGTGTGAATTAGGAGCATGATGAGCAGATTTCCAAACACAGTCAGGTAGATGAGGAGAAATACCACAAAGAGCAGAATCTGCATTTGAGGATCTGAAGAAAGGCCCAGCAAGATGAATTCTGTCAGATAAGCTTGGTTTTCTTTGCCCATGGCTGTTCATCGTTATCTATAGATTAGCATACATAGACAAATCACCTGTTGACTATGATGGAGCAGTGAATCCAGAAAGTAGAGGCCTTAATGGAAGAACAAATACATTTGACTTTTAAATTCTTGTAAACTTTTGAAACACTGACTTTGCTAATGTTTTCATTCACATATGCTTCTGAAGGCATTTATTCAGTAGGTGCAATGAGACAGGATTATGTCTTTTTGGTAATGCTGCTATAATGTGCTATCATTTTGGCTTTATTTTAAGGATACTAAGTGAAAGTTTTCTAGTTAATAATTTTAAATTTATACTGTATCCGAATTCAGCCTAGCCTAATTTATAGGAATATTTCTTGGCTTTATGAGACCAGGAAGGCAGAGCCAGGGGCCACTTTGCAAGACTGAAAAATCAAATAAAAATCTTCCCCTTTCACTTCATTTGGTATTACACATTACCCAGAGGAATGATGAAAATGTCAATGACACCAATAATTAAAATAAATTCTTGCTTAACTCAATGCTTTGAAACTAAGATTTATTACATATTAATGGGAAATGCAATAAATATAGTGTTACTACTAGCATTTATTAAAACTGAAGAAGAAAGAAAGATCTCTGGCAATAATTTAAGCATGGTTTTGAAAAGAATATTTGTCTCATTATGCGTGTATCTGTTTCTGTAAATTTAGCTATGGAGTAAATTACGCTTCTTATTAAGGTCATTATAAAAAGTTTTAAAAATAATGTCAATTTTCTTAAGACTATCAATAAAATCTCATTGCTGACTAAATTTTCTAATAAATTTTGAGGAGTCCATTTTTAGTGCTTTATTGTTGCAAATTTTTACACAATAATTGAAGAGTGTATATTCCTATATAAGCATTGCATGTATGTAATAATGTGATTTTTAAGTATACACAATTATATGTTTACAAATCTCTCTCTTCAAAATGAGTATGTGTTTCTATTTCACTCCATATACCTGAATCTCTTGTCATGTGATAAATTTTCAAGAAATGCTCCCTAACTGCCTGAATAAATAACTGAACATGTCCATGAGTGAGTAGATTCCTTTTCACTCCTTTTCTTGTCTCTTTCTGTCTCATGCACACAGACAGATAGACACACACATACACACACACACACACACACACACACACACATACATGCATGCATTCCAATATTCCTAAGCATAACTCAACCTACTGAAAATATATCATTAAATTTGGAAGGCACAGCTGATGCTGTTTTACCTAGGTAATCTTCTTGGGATGCCGAGATACTGTGACAAGGAGAAACCAAGGGAATAGTGTTGGGCTACCTGTGCAGGTCAGAGGGCATCATCTGTAATTCTTTGTGTGTGAATAGAAATATACCCTCTACTTGGAATCATTTTCTCAAGTGTATCAATACCTCTGAGAACTGTGGGACTAGTGCTTACAGAACCACAACATTAATATTCACTAAATTCTGACTCCTGCCTACTCTCTTTGCAATTGGCTGTCAATTGCAGGAATTAAAATCTTCCTTCTCAGGCAGTGCCCTGTGTGTCTGGTGGTGGGGGAGGGGTGGAGGTAGAATCTTGCCAAGAAGAGATTGCCAGAAAGTAAAAGAGAAACAGGGTGCCAATGCTGAACTGACTGAATGATCAGAGAACAGAAAGATTCTGATGCTTGAAAAGCATTAGTAGATTCAGTTAAATGACCCTTTTGGATTGCTGGCACTCTGGGTACCTACACTGACACCCTCACAAAAAGTTCAATAGCAAAATTTCTACAATTACAGATTCAACAGAAGATGGGAAAAGAAAAATATTGTAGAGATAAGGATTTGGCCTTCTGTCAGGATAGACTCAGGATTTCTGGTTTTAGAGGTCTTGTTTCCTTCAGACTTTTCCTTCTATCACTTGGGCATCTTTCTGCTTAAGTGGAGGCCTGGAATTAGTTTCCTTTAAAGATAAGAACTACATATGAAAATTTGTTGCACTAAGTATGGTAGAGAAGCAGAAATCTAAGCTGCATATCTAGAATTAGGGTCCCAGTGATGCTCAGCCTTCTCACCTGACAACGGGGCCCAAATTAGACTTTACAGTGGCCTTCACTCCAGGTGTCTTTTATTCTTGGTTGGAATAAATATTTATTTTTTAAGCACTAACACTGAACTGAATATTTTCTATGAGGAATTATTAAAAGATTGAGGTCCTGAGAGGAGGTACAAACAAGATACACCCCAAGGCTTCCCTTGGGAATGGCTTAGTTTGTTATTTCTTCACACAATGAGATACCTTGGGAAATTTTGCTTTGTTTATTTGTAAGCAAAGATGGAATTCTGAAACTCTCCTCTAATTTCTGTGTTAATTTTAAATTTTTATCAAGACACATTTTCAGTACATATTGATTATATTTATCACATGGAGTTGACACATGTACCTAACACATCTTAATGCTCTTTTCATCCCCTACCCCTCCCTAATATCTCCACCCATCCATCTCTTGGTCTGCTTCCCATCTGCAAAAGCTCTATTTCTATTTTTTCTTTTATTTCTTTTTAATCCTCTATCCCTCTGTGACCTCTCTTCTCCCTCCAACTCTTGTCTCCTTTATTATTTTAAAAGTATCTCCCTATTCTGTACTATCTACATTTTATTTTGCTCTTTATTTATATTTTTGGCTTCTCATATAAGAAAAACCACTCAATATTTAAGCTTGTTTAAGATTTGTTTCACTTAATATTATGATCTCAAGATGCATCCTTTTACCTAAAAATTCTTCAAGTTTATCCTTCTCTGTAGTAGAGTAGTACTCCATCACAACAAGTATCACATTTTTTATATCCATTCATCTATTGAAAGTCATCTTTCCCTAAATAATTAAGATGTTCTGTACGGTTGAGCCTAAAAGGACCATGGAAGCTCCCATTCATGTTTTTCTCAAGTTCAAAGTATATCCAGACAGGTGTCTTGCCATTGCAAACATCAAATTAGAAGAAAAATGCAAATTTTCAATATTTTTCTTACAATATTCTTTAGTACACTGGCTTTAAAGGTATTGTTCAATTAAGATTTTATATCCACTGTTAAGTAATTTTAGCTGGCATCACAAAACATTTTTGTAAAAAATAGAGTACTTGAATCTTGTGTATGAAGAGATCCATAATTTTTTCAGAGTATGATGTAATGAAGTTGGTCAATGTTGTGCTTCTCTTATAAAAATGTTTCTCTTTTATATGAATCATTTTATAATTATTTACTATATTTCTGCCTAAATTTTGTTCTTCTACTTCCTTAGTGCTTCAAGTGAAATAATTATTTATAACTTCATAATAATTTATACATTCTATCAAAAATATTTTGTCTTGTTATTTAACACTTTCATCATCATTAGAAATTGATAAAGAGTTTCTAGATTCTGATAACCTATAAATTAAATGAGATGGATGAAAAAGAAAAATTCGGGCAGCTCGGCCTAGGCTATTTGGGACTGGGAACATTGCAGGGACCAGTGGCAGAGGGCCTGAGGTGCCTGGGACTGCCGCTGCTCGGACCACCTCCTCCAGGAACATCTAGGAAGCCTGCCACAGAGCTGAGCTGCCTGAGACCACATCTGCTTGACTCGCCTGCCCATCGGGAACATTGGACTACAGAGGACTACCATGCTGGCATGATGAGAGGCTCAGGAACCCCTCACCCAAACAGAAGACCTCATCAAGCCTCAGTCAGTGTGGTGAATTTCCCCATAAAATAGAGGTCTGCAGTGGGTAAATAGGAGCAGAAATGAAACTCCCTCCAAGTGTAAGACGTTGGCTAACCTGGCAAGAGAGTGGGTAACCCCGTCCCCAGCACAGAGAAAATCAGACAGGTTGAGCAGTGTGCCAATATCACCCCACCCCAACTGAGAGGAAATTAAAAGAACTTATGAGACACTCAGTGACACAGTAGGGCCTCCGCTGACACAAACACTATAGCCAGGGAGACCTGGTGACCTGCAACAACCTGAGTATATAACAAGAGCAGGAACTAAGAATTGCACTACATCAATACTTCTGGGTAAGTTAGCCCAAAAAGAATATAGGACTCACCCAACAGGCACAGTAGGAGGAATTCAGGAGACTAGATCTCCTATTCATGGTGGTACACAGCAATTTGACAAACATCAACCACACAGTAGAACCCTGAAACACACACCGCAGAAAGTTGTGTCTGTTGGAATAGAAAGACCAGAAATTCACCCAAAAGGTGAAATGACTAAAGGAAAAGGCAAAATGCAATCCTAAACATCTAGTCCATCAGGGGAAAGTGCAGGCGGTAATGAAATAGAGGACCCTAAAATTCATACACCAGAAATCTCTGAAAATGAAGTAAAATGAAGCAAATGAAGTAAAGAAACAAATCTATGAGGCTATAGAGGAAATCAAATTAGAAATAATGTCTTATGTAAAGACAAAAGTAACAACTTTAGTAAATGAGCTACTCAACATAGCTAGAGAAGAAGTAGATAAGAAACTACAGGTGCATGGGAAATTGATTGAAACTTTGAATGAACAATGCAGAAAACAAGTGGAATCTATGAATCAAATTGAAAGAGATACACAAGAAACAAAAAATTGCATTGAAAGCCTGCAAAGCCATTTATATGAAGCTGAGGATAGAATTTCAGACCTTGAGGACAGGATTGCAGATAGCAATCTTGAAAGGGTAGAACTTATAAAAACAATAAAGCAGCATGAAATGACAATCCAACAGCTACAAGATGATGCCAGGAGAAACAATGTTAGAGTAATAGGCATCAGTGAGGAGGTAGGAGACAATGCAAAGGATACAGCTAAGCTGTTCACAGAAATAATGGCTGAAAATTTCCCAAACATGGGGGAAAAATTGGATACACAAACAAATGAGGCATATAGAATGCCATGAAATCATAACCAACATAAACCTACACCCATACATATAATTACTAAGATATCAGACATACAGCATAAAAACAGAATACTAAAAGCTGTTAGAGAAAAGACACAACTCACCTATTGAGGAAAGCCTATTAGAATCACAGCAGACACTCAGCACAAACCTTCAGATTAAGACAAGCTTGGAGTGAAGTATTTCAAGCCCTAAAAGAAAACAAATTTCAGCCCAGACTGACATACCAAGCAAAACTGTATTTCAAATTTAATGGAGAAACAAGATACTTCCATGACAAAGAACAATTAAGAAATTCATACCCACCAAACCAACCTTAGATAGAGTGCTGAAGGACATCCTAGGGAGAGATAAAAATGACCACAATCTCCAGAACAACAGCAGAAAGAAATCACCAGGCTGGATAAGAAAGTAAACAAGGGAGAAAAGCAGGAACTAACAACACTAACACAACATGGCAAAGTCAAGTCAGTACACATCAGTGATATCTATAAATGTAAATGGGCTCAATTCACATATCAAAAGAAACAGGTGACATAATGGATCAAGTAACATGATCCCACTATATGCTGTATACAAGAAATGCATCTGACTCAAAAAGAAACTCATAGATTAAAAGTCAAAGGATGCAAAACAGTATTCCATGCAACAGGAACCCAGTAAAAAGCAGGGGTAACTATTCTATTTGCAGACAATGTGAACGTCAAACCTAAAATGATTAAAAGAGACCAAGAAGGTCACCACATACTTGTAAGTGGAAAAATTTAAGATGAAGTACTAACAATTATAAATATATATGCACCAAACACAGGAGCATCCAACTATATAAGACAGATACTAAAGGACATGAAAAACCAAATACACAAGAACACACTTATTACAGGTGAACTTAAAGCCCACTGTCACAAAGAGATAGATCAACTAGGCAAAAATCAGCAGGGAAATAATAGAACTGAATCATACCTGTGAGCAATTGGACTTAGTAGATGCTTACAGAGTGTTCCACTCAACCACATCAGAATACACATTCTCAGGTGCCCTCGGGACATTCTCCAAAATAGAACACATATTATCCCATAAAGCATTTTTAAGTAAATGCAAAGGTATTGAGATTGTCCCATGCATACTATCTGACCATAGCACACTGAAATTGGAAATTAATGGCAAAAGAAACTTCAAAAGTGGCATAAATACATGGAAATTAAATAACAACCTTTTGAACAACCAGTGGGCTATGGATGAAATTAAAGAAGAAATAAAGCAATACCTACAATTCAATGAAAATGCAGAAACAACCTATTGTAATCTGTGGGATGCAATGAAAGCAGTCTTAAGAGGAAAATATATAGCAATAAATTGTCTTATCAAGAAAACAGAATGAGCACAAATAGGCAATCTAATGCTGCATTTCAAGCTTCTAGAAAAAGAAGAGCAAGTTAAATCTAAAGCTCATGGAAGAGAGCAAATTGTAAAGATTAGAGCAGACATCCATGCAATTGAAACTAAAAAAAAAATACAAAGAATTAATGAATCAAAAAGTTGGTTTTTTGAGAGAATAAACAAAATTGACAAACCTCTAGCTAACCTTATAAAGAAAAATAAAGAAAAAACCCAAATTCATGAAAAAAGGACCAAAAAGGGAGAAATTACTATAGATCCCATGGAAATACAGAAGATCATGAACACCTACTTTGAAAATCTCTACTCACATAGAGAGGGAAACACAGAGGAAATGGATAGATTTCTAGAAACATATGAACTACCAAAGCTCAATCAAGAATATATAGCAATTTTGAATAAGCCAATATCAGCTATTGAAATTGAAAATGTAATAAAGAGCTTACCAGCAAAGAAAAGCCCAGCTCCTGATTGATTCATAGCTGAATTCTATAAGAAATTTAGAGAAGACTTGATGCTAATGCTCCTTAAACTCTTCAATGAAATTGAAAAGAAATCAACTGTCCCTAATTCATTCCTGGAAGCAAATATTACTCTGATACCAAAACCAGAGAAAGACCCAACCAAAAAGGGGAACTATAAGCCAATCTCACTAATGAACATAGATGCAAAGATTCTCAATAAAAATACTGGCAAATACAGTGCAGCAAATCATCAAGAAGATTATACATCATGACCAAGTGGGGTTCATTCCAGGAATGCAGGGATGGTTTAACATACACAAATCAATCAATGTAATACACTACATCAACAAAGCCAAAAACAAGAACCACGTGGTCATCTCAATAGATGCAGGAAAGACTTTTGATAAGGTCCAACACATTTTCATGATAAAAACCTTTCAGAAACTTGGAATACATGGTGTCTACCTCAATTTTATAAAGGCCATCTATGACAAACCAACAGCCAATATTATGCTGAATGAACAAAAACTGAAAGCTTTCACTTTGGAATCAGGAACAAGACAAGGATGTCCACTATCACCACTCCTATATAGTTCTGGAAATGCTAGCCAGGGCAATCAGACAAGAGAAAGAAATAAAAAGAATAAAGATAGAAAAGGAAGAAATTTAATTATCACTATTTGCAAATGACATGATACTCTATATAGAAGACCCCAAAAATTCCATTAAAAGACTACTAGAGGTAATGAACAGATTCAGCAGAGTAGCTGGATACAAATTCAATGCTCAAAAATCAACAGCATTCCTGTACCCAAACGAGAACCTCACCAAGAGAGAAATTATGGAAATATTGCCCTTCACAATAACATCTAAAAAATGAAGTACTTAGGAATCAACTTAACTAAAAATGTAAAAGAACTATATACTAAAAATTATACTACACTAAAAAAGGAGATTGAATAGGATATTAGAAAATGGAAAGATGTTGCATGCTCTTGGTTAGGAAGAACCAACATTGTAAAAATGGCCACACTCCCCAAACTGTTATACAGATGTATCACAGTCCCATTTAAAATACCATTTACATACCTCACAGATCTAGAGAAAACAGTCCTAAAATTCATTTGGAGTCAGAAGAAACCTAGAATAGCAAAGGCAATTGTAGGCAATAAAGGCAAGGCAGGAGACATCTCAATTCCTGACTTGAAACTGTACTACAAAGCCATAGTGATAAAATCAACAGGGTACCAGCAAAGAAGTAGACCTTAGGATCAGTGGAACAGATTAGAGGATACAAATGTAGGTACAAAGACATTCAGCCACATGATATTTGACAAAAGGGCTAAACATGTTCACTGGAGGAAGGATAGCCTCTTTAATAAATGGTGTTGGCAAAATTGGCTCTTGACATGCAGAAGACTGAAACTAGATCCATGCCTATCACCATGCACAAAACTAAAGTCTAAATGGATCAAAGACCTAAACATTAAAACAGAAACACTAAATCTACTAGAAGGTATGGTAGTTAGAAATCTTTGAGACATAGGGGTAGGCAGAGAATTCATGAACAAAATGCAAATTGCATGGGAAACACTTCAGAGAATCAACAAGTGGGATCTCATATTATCGAAATGTTTCTGCACTTCAAAAGAAATCACCATCAGAGTGAAAAGAAAAGTCACAGAATGGGAAAGAATTTTAACAGCAACTCCTTATACAAAGGACTTATATCAAGAACATATAAAGAATTGAAAAATATTACCCCCCCCAAATTCAAAGACCCTCTCTAAAAATGGGCATCTGAGATGAACACACAGTTCTCAGATGAAGATGTACAAATGGCAAAAAATACATGAAGATATGTTCACCATCACTGGTCATTTGAGAAATGCAAATTAATACAACATTGAGATATCATCTCACACTGGAAAGAATAGCTGCCATCAAGAAATCAACTGATAACAAATGTTGGCGAGGCTGTGGGGAAAAAGGAACACTGCTCCACTGTTGGTGGGTGTGTAGACTGGTGCAACCACTATAGAAATATGTATGGAGAATTCTCAGAAGACTAGGACTGGAAGCTCCATTCAACCCAGGTATTCCCCTCCTGGATATTTTCCCAGAAAAACTAAAAAGTTCATATCACAGCAATACACGTGCACCCATGTTCATAGCAGCCCAATTTGTAATAGCTAAATCTTGGAAACAACCAAGATGCCCATCAACTGCTAGTGGATGAAAAAGATGTGGTATTTTTACACAATGGGATATTACTCAGCTATGAAGAAGGATGATTTTAAGGCCTTCATAGGTAAATGGAGACAATTTTAGACTATCCTCATTAGTGAAATCATAAGAATCATATTTATAAATATCACATTGTTTCTCTAGTGTAAAACATAATAAGAACTATAGGAGTAATAAAACCTAAAATGTGTAATTGCTACTGTAAAAAAGAGAGGAGAAGAAAGTGCTCTAAAGGATAAAACTGCACGTATGTTTAAGTGTGTAAGGTAGATGATCATATTACTGTTTTTGGTAGATTGTTGAGCAGAACTGTTAACAGTCTCATTGTTTGAATGTCTACTTTGTATTCTTTAATCTTGTAACTTGAACAACTATTTCCAATGATGAGAGTATGTAACGTATCCAGTGGCGATTTCTTAGTGTTTTTATTTTATTTGTTGTTGTTGTTGTTTTGGGTTTTTTTGTTGTTTGCCTGTTTTTGTTCTTTTATTTTTTTCCCTTTGGAATTCTGTATTGTTGCTAACATTTCTCTGTTTTGTCAGGTTGTTTTTTTTCTCATTAAATAAAATTAAAAAAAAAGTATCCTATCCAAATTCAATACTCACCCACAAATGTGAGTTGCTGATATAGCTATTTTTTTCTGCATCTTTCCATGAGTAACTTTTTTAATACTGGAGATTGAACCCAGAAAGTACTTTGAACCGCATCCCATCCCTTTTGATGGTTTCATTTTGAAACATTGTCTTCATTAAGTTGCCCAGGCCAGCATGAAACCTGTGTCTCAGCTGCTGAGTAGTTTAGATTACAGGTGTACAAAAACCTGCCTGGACCATGAATAATTTGAATCCAACATAAGTATGTGAACACACTTCTTAAGGGTAAGTATTATTTGTCAGAAACACATAAGTAGAAATAAATATCATTATTGAATCCATCATTTAAGGCATATTTATTTGTCACAATGGACTCAGAACCACACATCACTTTGATAGGTATTTCTTTAATCCCACTTACATAGAGGCTCCCTTTGAGGGTTGAGAAATCATAACTGTTGATTTACCTCTTAAAGGTTTTTCCTTTGATCAAAAATAATAACTATACCCAACCTTTGTCATTGCTGTTTATAATAACCTTACTAAATTATTGTTTAAATACCTCATAGTTACACTTTATGTCCTGCAAGAGAGGAAAGAACAGTGCTATTTTTACAGCTATAGCATTTTCTTTTAGTTACACTAATGCTGTAATTTCTTGTTTTTGTATGATTCTTTGATGTTAATTTTCCCTTCTTAAATTTATATGCTGTGAAGCAAGGGGTATTTACTACTGAATTCCTAGTGCCTGCTAGGACATGTCAGGTCCCCAGTGAATATTTTTAAATGAATGACAATGGATCTTACACATTTTTTCTTTAGTCATTGGAACCTGGTTATACTCCTACATATGACAGAATGAGACTTTGATAGAAGAAGACAATTTTTAAAATGACAGGGAGATGTCAGATAGCTGTGTCTGCGCTCACATTATCTCTGGTTGCAATCCCTGGTAATCATAGGAAGTGAAAGGGTGTAGCATATTTACTAGACAAAGAAAAAGATTACCAGGGGAATCAATAAATAGCTGTTCTTTTTCATACATAGACCCATGGGTATAATCATTTGTGTTGAGAATGTGGAGTATTTCTGTAGAACAAAGTATAATATGAACATACCATCTTTTTTATTTTAAAGAGAATGAAACAAAACAAAGCAAAACAGAACTAAGCAGAGCAAAGTAAAACAATGCAAATAACACAGGATTTCAGAAAAAGATAGCAAAAATCAACAGTGGCTACCATAATGTTTCTTGTTTTCTTCAAAATAGTTGTCCATACCTTCACACACAATAATACATATAAAAATAGTATAATAGCAATCAAAACAGAAGAAAGAGAGCCTTAAGGGCTTTCAAGACCAGACATTAGGAAATCAGTAATGGATACCATAATGTCTCTTGTTTTTCTGAAAATAGCTGTCCATATCTTCATATGTTTTCAAATCAAATAATTGAAATGGGCCAAAACTAATCAAAGCCAAGAATAAAAGCATTATTTGCTTTGGAATAAAAATGATAGGAAATCATCAATGTGAACAAGCATCTTAAAACAGAACATTTCAAGGTATATAGATGAAAGTGAGACAAAATGTCACTAAATTAAATATGCACTGTGCAAAATTTTAAACTCATACATGCAAACACTGGCTAGATATCAAAAAATAACCAGCAAGTAAGTGTCACTATTGCTTTTAGTAAGGAATGTGCAACCAAACATGTTTCAAAAACTTTATGAGGAATGTTCAGATACCCATTTACTCCTTTCAAGGAGGCTCATATCCTCTGGAGGAAATTTTATCTAAAGCACTGACTATACTTTATTCTCTACACTTCAATTGCTATTTCAGAATTGCTCAAATTTTGAGACTGTCACAACTTTTTCACTTTAACCTACAGCTAATAACCTCCCTAAAGAATTATGTTCCTTATTAATATTCTCCATATAGTTTAGACTGAAAACTTACCCAGTGAGAATTTAAAGTTCTGAGAAATGTGAAAAAATGCTGGCATGCTGTTCTAATTACTCTAAGGTACATACCTGGGAGGGCAGATAAGACATTGGTTTCCTCTCTTTGCTCTTATAGCCTTAGAAAAGTTATAGCTGAAATAATGACCTTCCTCCAATTAATAGGATTCAGAACCTTCATAATATTTGCACTCCTGGGAGTTCCCCAAAATTCTTACCTGTCAGAAAGGGTATCTATGACAACACTTGAGAAAGGGGGAGCATTGAGGGATTGCTCTCCTACATTAAATACCAGGTACTGAAGTAGTTTTGAGGCCCAGACTGAAACCCTCTAGAGTGACTGACATGGGCCCTACTTGGAGCGTCTTTGCAGTGCCGAGGTAGCATGGCCCAAAGCGTTTTTACATTGGCTGACCCTGTTACATTCTAGGATTTACCTGGTGTCACTGATCCATCCCTGAGATGAAAATTCTTGGAGAATGTGACAAAAGCACTAGCCAGAATCTATCAGCAATGTGGACCAAGACAAGCAAAACCCAGAGAGTCTCTGGAGTGATTCACACAGATACAACTCAAGGCTTCTCTGGAATGACTTATACAGACAAAACCATGATTTAAGAGTCTCCTGGCATCACTTATTCAGAAATAGGCCAAGGCTGCTCTAGAGTGAATGAATGACGTAGTCCAGGGCTTCTCTGGAATTTATGCAGACAGATGTCATTTGCAAAGAGGTGAGTAAAGAATGAGAAGTTGGGACATAGATTTAAAATGTCTTATAAAGAAAATCACTCACTACTAGAAATATATCTGAAATCTGATGCATTGGCTGTGGATATGACAGACTCTGGAACCTGGAAAGGATAGAATCCAATAATAAAATATGTACTGTGCTTTAGAATGCTCAATATTGCTGCACTTTGTCATGTCACTGGGCATTATTATAATTATTGATTTATAATTCACAAAACTTTATTCAGTAAATGTTATGTCAGTGTTTCACAACTATAAAAATCAATAATAATGACAAGAATTTTAAATTTGTGACACCATATTACTTGCCATCCTAACTATGTTATCTAAAACAATCACTCATATGGTAGTTTCACAAAGTTCTCGTAAGTATGACATCTTGTTCTTCCTTACTGAAACAAAACACAGAATTTTCAAAGTGTTATCCCTAAAAGGTGATATTCTGGACAGATAGATGCAGCTGACCAGGCAACTTCAACTAAGCTTCCCCATAGCTTTGCTTTCACTTCCCTCTCTTTCTCTCTCTCTGTCTCTCCTAGTCTCTGTTTCTTTCTCTCTCTCTCTTTCAGTCTTTCTCATAAAACAGTCACAATCACAATTATCAAAAGCTGTGTGCTGTGCAAAACTGAAGAAAAATACTACCTGAACTATGCTTCCTTGATAATATCCTTATGTTGAGGACCTGTAACTGTCCTCCATTTTCATAAGGATCCATTTTGTAATAACCGCCATCCTACGAGTTATTAGTCAAACTCCTGCTTTCATAAAGATGTTTCTGTTTCCCCAGACAGGTTTTTGCTTCCCCACTTCTCCCCACCTTTGCCCATAGTTACTCCTGCCAAAAAGTTGAGGTGGCCCAACTGTTTCCTAGATACTCATGCCAAAGGGTTAGTACCACCCATGGTTGCTTAGCTACCCAGCTACATCAAATGACTTGACTTCCTCATTTCCCCACTCCCTATATATACGCTGAGCTATCCTTAAATAAGAGAGACTTGATCAGAATCCTGTCTTGTCTCCATTTCTCGTGTCTCTTGTCCTGTCTCATCCTCACTCCCCCTCTAGTGTCTTCATTGACTTACCCGCGGGACGGGACATCCTTAGAAACACAACTATACTCAAACAGTTGTAGGAAGATCCATTCTTCAAAATCTCCCCATGACTTCCTCCCTTAATAGAGGAAACACATGGAAAATGAAAAACAGAAAAGAGAGGTGAAAGCTAAATAAACCATATAAAGATAAAATACAAATAGACCATATGGAGGTAAAGAAATGTAAAGGAAAATTTAAAGAGATATCAAGACAGATGAAGGAAAATATGGAATTGCAACTGTGGGAAGGAGGCAGATGAAAAATCCTAAATCAAGTTTTCACACTGTATTTCTTGCATCCCTTGGTCTTAGAACAATGTGTAAGGTGTTATTTCATGGCACAAAATAGAAGCAAAGTCAAAAAGGTGAAACTCTGAGTCCCTTGGTCCAAATCCTCACTGAATTTAAGTACTGCCATTCTCTATTAAATTTGGTTTGAAGAAAGGGAGAAGGCAACCTTGTCTAAAAAGTCAAAAATGACTACTCATCTGATGTACGTTCTCTCAAATTTATTAACTGATCAGCTACTAATAAACTTTGCAAACTTCTAGATTCAGGGACTGAAGACACTTTTCTCCCTAGTTTTCTGTCACATGTTGGCCTGTGTAAAGTCATCTCATTTCTTGTCCTCAGGAAATTCTCAAACTCACTTATGCTTTGACTTTTCCTCTGCTCTCAGTGGTTACAGTATAGGCTTTAGCTGTACTTTATTGTAGTGTTTTATATTTTTCCAACACTGCTTTGTCAGGAGGTTTGGTTTATAGTATTTATGATATTATGGAAGCTATGTAATCTCCAAAATAATATTACAACAATAAGAATTGATAATTTACATGACTTTTAATTCTACTTTTATTTCTTTCTTACCAAAAAAATTTAAAGTGTTATTAAAAGAAATTTTTACAGAAATTTTTAAATAGTGATTACTTTATTCCATCAGAGACTCACTGAAAAATTCATAACATAGAACTTTCTTAACTTTGTAAAATAAATATCAATAAACTAGAACAACGAAGTAGTTCCATCTAGATAAGTGCTAATTAGTGATTCTACAGGTGTTTATTGTTAGTCATAGATACTAAGCAAAGTAATATGGATATGATTTGGTTTGTGTTTCCATGGAGTGCTGCAGATAGGACACAATTGTAAAATAATTATGAAACAAAGCCATTGTTGCAATGATGTTTTTAGATGCTGTGATGAATGCCTGGAGAGAGGAATTACTTATCCCCACTTGGATGGGGATGAACGAAAAGGGCTCTACCAAAAAGCTGACACTGGAGCTCAGGTTAATGAATGAGTGTCGACATGTTTTGTCTGCATTTCACTAACACATCTGATGAATTCCTATATGAGACTTTGATACTATGTTAAAAAGACATGTTCCTGATGACAGTACTTATATTTGCATTCTTATATCCAATTTATGTCTTAAATTATTTGTGGTCACCAATGGAAAAAATAGAGTTTACCCCATAAATACAGATCAAAACTTTGGCATCAACCTGTTTTGGGATGTGGCTTAAGTGATGTGCCTCAGGGTCTGGACCATCCTAAGAAACATTTTGGATCATTATTAGAGCTCACAATTATAAAAGTCCTCTAGTAGAGGTTTGCACCAAGGATTATGAGAAAGCAAAAGAAATAATTCCTTAATTCTGTCATGGGAGGGCAGGAAAGTTTTATCAAGAAAAATGTGATGAATCACCTCAGGTTTACAAAGTGAGTGATTATTGTTATTTGCAGTGAGAGGTTTCCAAGAGAAAAGAGCCAGGTTCACAAATGCAAAGAGGAATAAGAGAGTATGGCACTGCAACTTCATAGAAGAAGCAATGCCCTAGTTGAGCTTTTAAAATGAATACCAATCAGCAAAAAATTAAAATGTTTCCCATTTTGTCCTGTACTTCGCTCTTTCCTTCACCCCATCCTTATTTCTTGCATCTGCCTAGGACTTCAGTCAAGAGCATGGGATGATATGGGATTTGCAGCTGGAAAAATAAGCAAAGATCAAAGAAAAAGACCTACTTAAGAGGTTTGCAGTGAGAGTTATTGAAAGACACTAAGTGTGCAAAGTGATTCTATACGAGTTGCTGTCAGACCACGTGCAGGCCAAGGTTGGTTTGAAGAGAGCGAACTGGAGGAAGATTACTAGAATATTCCAAGCCAGAGAAAATGAAAGCCAAGACTTAAAACCAGCAGAGGAGGAAGTGGCAGAGATGACACTGGATCAATATCTAGGTGGAAGAATAAACAATTTCAGGAGATATTTTGAAGGATTATATCCCAGCTCTTGATTTATACTTCTGGATGATGCCATTGAATGAAATGGGGTAGATGTGAGCAAGATATTTGGAGTGGGGAAAGATGATGAATACAATTCCTATCTCTTACCATCCTTTAAATTGTACAATATTCTTCTGTTTGTGTCTAAATACCTTATGAATGGGGCTTACTGTGCTTGTGTCTATACCAATCTTTCCCTAATTATTTTCCACATTTTCTTCATTATCCATTAACTCATTCAATAACAATTTACTGGGCATTTTCTTTTCTAGACACTGGGATAAAAATTTAAGTAGCACAGTTTGTGCTCTTACACAGCATAATATCCAGAGTACCAGACAAAAATAAATGATTATTATAAATTAAAAACTATTGAACAGTATTGCAGTTTCCAGTATTAAAAATTTCTGTCCATCTTTAGAAATTGTCTTTCTCTGCTCTTGCTCTACCACCCTATGTCAGATATTCTAGTTTGCAACTATTCGTAGGCTCTGACTAATTGCCATTCTGAAAAATGGGATAAAAATATCAACTGAGTAATATACTTATTATTTGGAGTCAAACCACCCAGAACACATATTCTGCTACCAGGTACAGGGTTGCTTATCCTTGGAAAAACAGCTCAATTTTTATATGCTTTGAGTCTTTGCCTGTAAAATTCATGTAATAGTACCTGCATCTTCAAGTTGTTATGAAAACCAAATAGAATAATACATGTAAAATTCTTACTAATAAAATGGTTGTAAATCAAAGTTTTCATAGAAGAAGCATGCCCTAGTTGAGTTTTTAAAATGAATACAAATCAGCAAAAAATTAAAATGTTTCTCATTTTACCCTGTACTTCTCTCCTTCCTTCACCTCCTTCTTATTTCTTGCATCTGCCTAGGAATTCAGTCAAATGTCACCATATTGATGTGAGTTTTTCTAAGATTATCTACATTTCAAATGCTTCACTCATTCATAGTTTTATTATTTCCCATTTCTCTTATTATCACATAGCATACAGCTAAATTCTACAAATATAATTTGTTTATAATATGTTCCTCTAGAAAAAATTATCCTTTTGTCTTAGTGTTGAATAGAAGGGGCTAAAAGGAATTGGGGCACTGGATTGGATAAGAAGCAGATTTTACATTTCCTGGGCATTTATAATATGCCAGATAGCATGCAAAGCACTTCATATTTATTTATTTTTTAAGTTTATCATTATCAGAAAGAATTCTAGGGTCTTAATTTTGAAAGTGATAAAAACTTCTGCTGTTTTCTTTTATAAAAATTTATGTTATGAATCATACCTCACATTTGGGTCAGGATTTATTAATGTGTAAAATGTAAGATTCAAATTTTTTGAGTCAGAATACATATTAACCAAGAGAAGCTGATGGATCTCCTATACTTAACATAGCTAGACCTCTGTTCATGGTGCTGACACTCTCTTGCATCTGTTACCCTTGATTCTATATTGCAAGTAGAGATCATTTGGCCCTAAAACGATAATAAGTCCCTTTCTACATTATGTGTTTTAGTCTTTACACTGCAGTTTTTATGAGTGTAGAAATAGTGCTTCCTATGACACAGTGAATTCTTCCTTAGTAGGAAATTCTTGAGGTTGGGGTATATTTAGGTCTTTTCCATAGGCATTATTTGATAATTATTGGTTTGATTTTTCTCCTTCTCACCCTTTCCTTTTACAGAAGATACTCAGCCTGACATCAATACCTTTCATTATGCATCAAGATGCATCTATTAAGAAGCACTTGATCTGGCTTTCTTAACACCAGTGATTGTTAAAGAGGGATAGAATAGGAACCCAAAGTGAAGCTGTGGTTTTGGCTATTCTTTATAGAATAATGCTGAGATGTACATAGACTACACATGGTTTATCTAAATCCAGACTGAGAAAAAAGTGGAAATCTAAAATATATGAACCCAATGATCAATTTTCTTTTTTAAGATTTGGAAAGGAAAGATGTTTGATCTTCAGTAACCATAACAAAAAGGTGGAGAATGAAGCTACAGATTTTTTCTTAGGCATTATAGAGACATAAATGATACATGGAGACTTCTTTTACCTTTGTGGGATTTGAATTCCTAACAAAAACCTGGACAGAAGCATGATGTGGGAAAACTGGACAACTGTCAATGAATTTGTCCTTATAAGCTTCTCTACCCTGTCTTCTGAGCTACAGCCTCTACTGTTTCTCCTGTTTTTGACCATTTACTTGGTTACACTAATGGGAAATGTCCTCATCATCATGGTCACTACAACTGATTCTGCTCTGCAAAGTCCTATGTACTTCTTTCTCAGAAACTTATCCTTCCTGGAGATAGGTTTCAATTGGTCATTGTGCCCAAGATGCTGGTGACCCTGATCAGTCAAGACACAGCCATTTCCTTCCTTGGCTGTGCCACTCAGATGTATTTTTTCTTCTTCTTTGGGGCTGCTGAGTGCTGCCCCCTGGCCACCATGGCGTATGACCACTATGTGGCCATCTGTAATCCCTTGCACTACCCGGTTACCATGGGCTTCAGGTCCTGCACCCAACTGACAGCTGCATCTTGGTTCTCAGGGTTTCCAGTAGCCACTGTGCAAAACTCATGGATTTTCAGTTTCCCTTTTTGTGGTCCCAACAACGTGAACCACTTCTGTGACAGCCCACCTGTCATCGCACTGGTCTGTGCCGATACCTCTTTGTTTGAACTGGAGGCCCTGACAGCAACTGTCCTATTTATTCTCTTCCCATCCTTACTGATCCTGGGGTCCTATGTCCGCATCTTCTCCACCATCTTCAGGATGTCGTCAGCTGAGGGAAAGCACAAGGCCTTCTCCACCTGCTCCTCCCACCTCCTTGTTGTTTCTCTCTTCTACAGCACAGCCATTCTCACATATTTCTGACCCCGCTCTAGCACCTCTCCTGAGAACAAGAAGCTGCTGTCACTGTCCGATACAGTGGTGACTCCCATGCTGAATCCTATCATCTACAGCTTAAGAAATAATGAAGTGAAGGCTTCCCTAAGGCAGGTCATCCACAGAACTATGGGCCTTCAGAAGCTGTGACTAACTTGCAGACTGAAGGGGTGAAATGCAGGGACAAAGAAGAGAAAATTAAATTCTCAAATAAAAGCAGCATAGAGGAGCTCTGTGTTCTATAAGCCTGTGGTGCCAATATCTCTAAGGATGCTGCTAGTTTACATAAATTAAGATCCTCCAAAGATTAAAAAATTCACTAATATCCACTCTTTTGTGTTAACTTTGAACTTCTTTACCAATTTCATTCAATAATCTTCTGCTTTACTTTCTTCTATTTCTCCAAAAACCTACCTGAATATTTCTATGGTATATTTATTTATAAAGTAATTAAAACTATTTCACTATTGACAATGAGTATTTTTCCATTCTTTTACAAATTTTTATTAAGCAACCTACACTTTTCAGGCCCAGGTTGTGCCCTCACAACACTGTGGTAAACAAACAAGTATCTTGCCTCCTGGAATTTATACTCTACTAAGACAGACAATGAAATGTTCTTCACACCTTCAGTGTCCTATAATGTGCATGTGTTTAGAGGAGTAGCAATTGAGTGTGGCTTGTCCTTCCATATTTGGAGAAAGACTACTCTACACTGACAACTGCCTGAAGCTCACATTATTCACATGGGATATGAAAGTTGCTTGGCAGAAATGTTATAAAGAGCCCTCCAGTCAAGTATAAATAATTACAGGAATCTTCTGTAAATAACTCAAAGATGCTTTGTTTGCTCAACTTTTTCTGCAGTATTGGAACTGGATGAAATCAATTGTTCCTTACAGGCTTACATATCATTCAACCAACATAACAGACCCTGATTTTTTTCAGTGAACACAGTACCACTCTCAACAAATAACAGCTTTTGGGTAGAGGCAGTATAATTTTGTGTAATTCCCAATAACTCATTGATACTTACAGAGTAAAATAATATTTATTGCATAAGTATGTCATGTCCACCAACTCTATTAAAAAGCACCCTATCTGGTAAATGGATAAACAAATTGAGATAGATAGCTACAATGGCCTATTGCTCAACACTAAAAAGAGACCATTAATAAGTATAAGATGAATATACCCCAAAAAGCATCATGTTATGTAAACATTATGTAAAAATAAACTGTTAGAATATATATGCACAAAAAATTTTAGAAAAAGGCAAATATATAGTAACAGCAGATCAAATGATTGCTAAACAGTAGGAGAAAAATGAATACATTGACAAAAAGGGAACACCATAGATTTTCATGGCAATGAAAATCTTTTATATCATATGTAGTGGTGGTTAAACTATTGTTTACAATTGTTAAAGCTAAACTCCAATGTGAATATAATTCACTAAATGAAACAGTTGGATCCTGTTGGTACATTGATTACACTGGCCCACGTCTATCACTCAGAACTCAGTATGGAGTATCTTGATAGGCAAGAGCCTCATACATCTTAAAGGACTGTGATATGGAAATAGTCATAGTGTTTCTCTTTTCCTTATGGTGAAATAAAATGCAATAGGCTCAAGTCCATTGAATTTATATCACCACTCAAGCCCAGTAAGCAGAAGCATTTTACTTGCTAGAACTGTGAATTTGACCTGCTAACGTCCCAGTTACCACACCAGCTAAGAGGCAACCTCTTAGAGAATGAAGTGCTATCTTATAAAATGCAGTATATGCTTGTTAAGTAGTTGTCAATATATGGTGCTGTTTCTACAACTGCTAGAATTCAAAGATTGTTAAGCCTAAGGATAGAATTGGAGTTGCTCCTCAGATTATTGAGCAAGTAACCCTTTGCAGATTTTTACCCATCTCTACATTTTTACATGTTTCTGATTTAAGATACCTACTATCTCCAGAATAAATGTCTTCACCACAGTCTTGAATCACTGAGAAATTTAATGAATTAGAAAGAGTTTCTCACTGGTGTTGTGGTCCTTTAATTACTTAACTGATAAGCAGACATAGGTAAAATCACTGTGTTGCCTGAAGTGATTGATTTTATTTCTAAACACAAATTTGGTTGCTCAAATATACTGGTGGCAAAGATGATTGACTTGGGGACCCAGTTGATTCACTAGGATATCTTATCATACTTCTGCAGTCAAAAAGAAATTGCAGAAGCCCAATAAAAAGAGATCATCAAGAACTCAAATTTTAAGGAAAAAAGTTTTAAATAACCATATGAGAGAAACTCTAGAAAATACATAATAAGACAGAAAATAAATATGAAAGTAAAAGAAAAGTTATAGTTATCAATTTAGGTCTATTAACCAGCATCAGAAACTATAGTGAGTATGTTTCCTGTTGATTATTTGCTTTTTCCACCCTTTTTCTTCCTAATTTCCTTATATAAGCAATCCTGGTGGAAGCTATATTTTAGGTATCAAGAAGTATGACTTACTGCTACAATAAACTTGTTGATGTAACTGTGTATGTTCCCTGTATTAGGAGAATGAATTAACTAATGGAGAAAGAGCAGGTAGATGCTGAAGGCCAAAGAACACTTCCTTTGACCTATTCATTGTCTGTCCTTTCTCACCTTGCCATGTTCTCCAGGATGTTTGTTGCCTTTTACTGTAATCTGACTTGTAATTGGAATACAATAGTGAGGCTCAGAAGGAAAGTGGAAATTAAGCTTGAAGTATTGATTCCCAGGGCTTACTCACCTCCATCTATCCTAGTCCACAGCTCTTGTCTGGTGTACTTTGCTTATAGTTACTCTCTCTCTAGGTCCTAGTTCCCTCCTCTTGGACCTTCAGGCCTAGGTTTGATTACAGCTTCTCACTCTTGCCAGCCCTAAGATGTATAAATATTTCTTGTTGATTTACAAAACTATATATTCACCCTTATGAACGTGCATCTTGATAGGCAAGAGCCTAATATATCTCAAAGGACTGTGATATGGAAAGAAGAGCTCATATAACACATTCATTATATCTGTGGTCTTCATTACTCACCTCTAATACACATACAGGTACACTTGAATGCACATAGAAATAGAATTTATGGCAAGAAGTCGATGTTTGTTAAATTTTTACTATTTTATGCTTTTAAAAAATTTGAAAATACTAAATTACTTGATGTAAGATCTCAGATATATATATATATATATATATATATATATATATATATATATATATATAATATCCAAAAGAGAAATTTTACAAGGTTTATAAAATATGAATGTTTCTCAAGGAATTTCCTGAATCTTGAGTGTCAAAGATGAAAGCAGAAGAAAATAGATCTTCTGTTCCATCGGCTCTTGAATTGTTATGCTTCTTCCACAAAGAAAGTGCTAAAGAATAAAGAGTGGGCTCATATACAAGTCTCAAGGATGAGAATCTTACCATATATAGATTCTCAAGGAAGTAGAAACCCAGCAAGCTTAACACGTAGGAAGTCAGAAAGGTCTGAGTCAGTGGGTGATTTCAAGCCTGCTTGGGAAATTCCTTGCAGCCACTTTCCTCAGTACTCCCTTCACATCCTTGTTTCTCAGGCTGTAGATTAAGGGATTAAGAATGGGAGTTACCACTTCATAGAAAACAGACACCAGTTTCTTTTGCTGTTTGGAAGATTTGGGTGTCATGTAAGGTGATGATTGCTGACCCATAAAAAAGGATGACCACCATAAGGTGGGAACCACAGGTAGAAAGTGCCTTGAGCCTTCCTGTAGCTGACTTCATCTTGACCACAGTCACTATGATGTAACTGTAGAATCCAAGAATTAGGAAAACAGGTAGAAGAAGAATCACAACCCCCATGAGGAAAATGGCCATCTCTGAAGTGCAAGTGTCTGTGGATGCCAGAATCAACAATGCAGGCGCCTCACAAAAGAAATGAGCAATACTTCTGCTGCCTTGGTAGGGCAGCCTTAGGGTGAAAGTCGTATCCACCACAGACACGAAAATGCCACTGGTCCCTGATCCTGTGGCCAACTGGATACACACCCTCCCGGTCATGATGCTATAGTAGTACAAAGGATTGCAGATTGCCACATACCTATCATAGGACATCACTGCCAAAAGGACACACTGTGTACACCCAAAAATGAGGAAAAGAAAAAGCTGAGCTGCACATCGTGTAAATGAAATTACCTTCTTTCTGGACAGTAGGTGGACTAGGGCCTGAGGAACTGTGTTTGTGGAGAAACAGAGGTCAGCCAGAGACAAGTTGCAGAGGAAAAAATACATGGGCGTATGAAGCTGGGAGTCAACCTGAACAAGGGACACAAGAAGCAGATTTCCAAGCACAGTGACCAGGTAGACACCCAGGAATAAGGTGAATAGCAACTGTTGGGTGTTGAGGTCATCAGAGAGTCCCAGAAGAAGGAATTCTACCACTTGCGTGTGATTTGTCTGTCTCATAGTTTGTCTCCCTTTTCAGCAAGAAGTCACTATGTGTAAACATAAGTGGTCATAACCTATAAAATTATCTAGTTCAGAGTTGGAGAGTTTACATATCACTCCAATTACTAGATTTCAAAAAGTTCCCTTTATAATTCCTTTAGATGATTAAGCAGCTTAAATTGGGAACATTCTTAGTGTTGCACAATAGTACTTTATAATATGGTGTAGTTACTGTTTGTATACCCTGGAAAAAGTAGAATAGATCAAAAGAGAATCATCCTCCTTTTTTCAAATATCACATTTCAAAATTAGGGCAATGGATGGAGATCAGATGTATCCATAAACTCATGCTGTGCAATTGCAGCTTATCATCAATTCAGTCCTCTGTGTCTTATGGTGCTCTTGCCACATCTCCATCTCATGATTGTGCTAATCCATTTTTAAAATTTTGGCCATGCAACTGATCTTGTCTCTTCCCTAAAAAGACAGTCAGAAAGGTAAAAGAACTCAAAGAGATCCAAAACACTTTGTACAACCAATATGCTTCTTAGATAAAATAGCTTATCCTAAAGAATTGAGGAGCTAAAGAATAATTCTGAATACAATTGCCATCTTATCTGCAGCTTCCACTGAAGCTCTGCGAAACAAGTCTCAACTGTGAATAAAATTCTAAAAGAGAAGACACACCATTAAAGCATAATTTTCATTTAAGTCATCGACATGGCTGATTTCTTGCTCTGCTCAAACAGTGCTACTACCCGCCATCTAGCCCATCATTGTTTATTATTACTTTGTGTTATCTACTGTTTACCCCTCCCCAAAACTTAAAAACTCCTTTGAAAACAGTGTAAGGTTTCACTGTGTACTTGGGAAAACATAGTAGAGCATCTCATTCAGTGATCATTAATTATACAATGTCAGTAAAAATAGTAAAGATGTATAGAAGGCCTGAATTGTGAATAAAGAGATTTGAAACAATTAGGAGTGATTATAAAATTTTACATAGCTGACCATGAAATCCTGGTTAAGAAACTCCTAGGCTACAGGAATTTTCTAAAAGAAAGGGAGGGGGGGGGAGAGAGAGAGAGAGAGAGAGAGAGAGAGAGAGAAGGAAGGAAGAAGAAAAAGAAGAAGAAGAAGAAGAAAAGAAAGAAAGAAAGAAAGAAAGAAAAAGAAAGAAGAAAAAGAAAGAAAAAGAAAGAAAGAAAGAAAGAAAGAAAGAAAGAAAGAAAGAAAGAAAGAAAGAAAGAAAGAAAGAAAAGATCAAGAGGCAGAATTACACCCTACATAACCAGTTAACAAAGCCTTACTATCTAGATGGGTCTGTAAGTTAGAGTGATGACAAATTTCTACTTATTTAATCTTAAAGTCAGGATGTGGCATCAGAAGAAGGTCCTACTCTCCTCTGTTTAACTGCTTTGATGTTTTAGCTGCTTGTTCATTTTGTAAGCAGAATGTTTAAAGCAAACAGTAAAGTACAAACCAGACGTCACCTATTTGACAGAAGCCCAATTTATAACAATCCACTCTCTCTCCTTTTGTCATTTTCTGGGATTTCTCCTTCAATATCTTTCATGATTCTCTAGTCTAATCTCAACTCACAGACATAGACACAATTACCTTCATCCACAAACACCTAGTCTATCATAGATACACAAGTGTGTTTGCAGTCTCGTGTACTTACCTCTATGGTGGTCCTTAACAAATATTTTTCTGAGACCAAAATATGTTCAACAGAAGGGACAACACTTGTAAAACCTTTATTCCCAGCTAATAAGATCAATCATGGTATATAACTGTCCAGCACTCTTTTTTCTCAACTAATTTGATCTGAGCCAAAGTAGCAAAACACAGAGAGGTGAATGAAGCTGTGTTATTGATTTGTGACTTGTGAGGTGATGTGACCTCTTATTGAATAGCACTGCATTAGAAGGCAACATCCCTCAGTTCCCTGACTGTCATTAAGAATGTTATTCTTCTGGGCAAATGTAGAAGAGAAAATGTTTCCCCAGATGACTGAGAATCTATCTTCAAGGTCCAGAAGAAGCTGAAAGAAAAATCATTCTCAGTGTCAACCTTCTGCCACTTAATTTTACCTTTTCTCTGGATTAACAGGAACCATGAATTAATTTCTCTAAAAGTAAAATATGATATTGGATGTGAAGGAGTTTTGAAAGATCACAGAAATATTCACTATCTAAATGACACACATTTTAGGAAGAAGGGATTGAATAAACCCAAAAGGAACAACAGAAAAATACCTAATTTCTCTTTTGATTCCAAAATCCTTTGCACTTAAAATCACTTATTCTTTATCCTCCAAGCCCAGCTTACAGAGGCATTAAGAACTAAAACTCATTCTATGGAAGGTCTGTTTATGTCTACATAAAATAAGGACCAGGATTTTACTTCACTAGGAATTTTATATTCCAATTATGACTTGATAAGTTATGTGAAAATGGATCATTACAAAAAATTACCAGATCTACTATAGAATATTTAGCCTCATTAAGTAAGTTATTTTGATAAAATTAGATTAATTTTAAAAATTAATGCGGGTGAAACCAGTTCACTTCCAGTGTACTTCCACTGTATCTTCTTGGTTCATATTATGCCTTTTCTTCCTCTCTCTCTAGTGATCTTTCCAAATTTTCCTATCTGGAGGAGAAAGAGATCAAATTAGCATGCCAAAGTCAGTAAAGGCATGCCACCATGGAGGGAGAAAGTGCTGCAGTCACATTGGATCCACCTTGGGAAAGTGGAAACGTTGGGCATCTTGTCATAAAAGCAGAGCTCAGTAAATTCTAATCATTACCAAGGACAAGGGAGGAAAGGGAATCCCCACATTTCCCACATCCTTCTGCTCCATTCAAAGTTCTTAAAAATTGACCTCAGGATAAACCATACATTAACATTTCCTTTTAAAGGAGGTGAAGCTGTGAAGAGGGGATTCTAGAAGCAGTCTCTGGAGCAGCTAAACAACTCAGGAGAATTCTAAATCATTAGTTCATATCCTAAGCTAGATTTCCTCTCAGAAGACTCCCAAATGGTAATAAGGAGGATAGAAGGGGAAACATGGTACTGTTACAATTAAGCATTTGGTTTCTGGAAGAAAAAAGTACTAACTTGAAACTCAGATTTATCACATTTTCTGTATAATTTTGAGAAAGTTTATCAGTTGCAGAATGGGAAGGTGATATACTCCAGGTAGTAATAATTGGATTAATGTGATAACATGACATCTGCCTGTGGCACTACCTTGAGTTATTCTATTAATATATATTTATAATATATAATTATTGTTATCATCAAGGCAGGGGATTGGCATTATGGGTAAATATCTGAGTTTTGACAGATATTGCACATTTGACATTGTTCAGGAAATTTGTTATATATTTTCAGAATCCTAAACTATCCATATGAGATGCTAAAAAACCCAACACAAATCAATTGAAAAAAGAAAAATAAAGTAAGCAGAATTCTTAATGCTGGGCTGAGTGTGGATGATAATGGTACAAACCACACTCTGAAAAAAAGAGGCTCTGGCAGAACTCCCACTTTTTCACTTGCAGCTTCTGAAGGACCAGCCTGGGAGAAAGAGCCAACTTAGCATAAATCACATCTCACAAAACTGGAATGGGTAGAACAGTCTATTAGGTCAATTTAGTTAATTGCATGGCTACAATCAATCTTCTTCATGATTTTCCCATCAATTTGTTTTAAAATTACCAAAAGAAAGTAATTCAAATACATATGGAAGTCTATGCTTAATAAACTGCTATTTTGTAATTTCATACCTTGAAACAATTTCAGATTTTAAGATGCTAAAAGAACACTGTGAAGAAATCTCACTTCCCTTTCCCAGATTTTCCAATTACTAACATTTTATTACATTTTCTTTGTAATTTGTCTCTATTTATACATGTTTTATTCTAATTCTTTTGCAGCAGACCTGGCACTCATAATATATGAAATGCTTCTACATATTAAGAGAATTTGGACATTTCAGTTTTTAAATGAGCAGAAGACTTGAATAAGCACTGCCAATATAGGAAATGCAAGTAGCTAAAAAACATGAGAGAAAGTGCACAACAGAATTAGCCCCTAGGCCACGTAAATTAAAACCACAGTGCAGTGCCACTGTCATCACAATAGAAAAAATGACTTAGACTATGGAAAGAAAGGAAGGAAGGAAGAAGGGAGGGAGGAAGGAAGGAAGTTTAGCTGAGGACCTGAAGAAATTAGAATCCTCATATATTCCATATATTCCTATAGTGACATTAAAATGATGCAGCTGGAGTGGAAATCAGTATGATGCTCTTCAATAAATTGAGTATAAAATTATCATATGACCCAACAATTCCACCATAGGATATACTCAAGAAAACTAAAAGTAAGTGTCCAAATAAATATCTTGAAGTGAACATTCATAGCAATTTTACCCCAAATGTTCAACTGAAAAATAACTAAAGTGGGGCATATCCCTGTAATGGAGTAATCTTCAATCATATATTCACAGGTGTGATTCAGTTCTGTTATGTCTTTGCTGATTTTCTGTCTAGTTGATCTGTCCCTTTGGGTCAATGGTGTGTTAAAGTCTCCTGTTATAATTGTATTATTGCTTATTTGATTTTTCATTTCTGTTAGTATTTGCTTTATATAGCTGGGTGCTCTGGAATTTGGTGCATATATATTTAAGATTGTTATCT
>PVJX010020111.1:0-33791 GCA_004027295.1 Dolichotis patagonum | reverse complement strand
TGTATTGACTTGACTTTGCCATATTATGTTCCTGTGGTTGGTTTCCCACTTTCCTCTCTTGTATAATTTCTTGTCCAGGCTGGTGGTTTCTTTCTGTTGTTGCTCTGGAGATTGTGGTTATTTTTATGTCTTTCTAGTATGTTTTTCAATACTCCTTCTAGGGTTGGTTAGGTAGATATGAATTTCTCCAGTTGTTCTTTGTCATGGAAGCATTTTGTTTTTCCATTAAATTTGAGAGACAGTTTTGCTGGGTACATCATTCTGGGTTGAAAGTTGTTTTCTTTTAGGGCTTGAAATGCTTCACTCCAAGCTTGTCTTAACCTGAAGGTTTGTGCTGAGAAGTCTGCTGTAATTCTAATAGGCTTTCCTTGATAGGTGATTTGTGTCTTTTCTCAAACAGCTCTTAGTATTTTGTTTTTATGTTGCACGTCTGAGATCTTAATTATTATATGTCTGGGTGTAGATTTATGTTGGTTATGACTGTTTGACATTCTATATGCCTCACTTATTTGTATGTCAGATTTTTCCCCATATTTGGGAAATTTTCCATTATTACTTCTGTGAATAGCTTAGTTAAGTTCTTTTCATTGTCTCCTGCCTCTTCACTGATGCCTATTAGCCTTACATTGCTTCTCTTGGCGTCATCTTGAAGCTGTTGGATTGTCATTTCGTGCTGCTTTGCTGTTTTTATAAGTTCTATATTTTCCTGGTCACTAACTACAATCCTAGTCTCAAAGTCTGAAATTCTATCCTCAGCTTCATTTAAACAGTTTTGAAAGCTTTCAATAGAATTTTTTGTTTCTTGGATGTCTCTTTGAAACTCTTTGATGGATTCTGCTTGTTTTTTACTTTGCTCATTCAAAGTTTCAATCAATTTCTCATGCTTCTGTATTTTTTTTATCTATTTCTTCCTTGGCTATGTTGAGCAAATCCTTTACTAAGGTTGTTTCTTCTGTCTTTACATAAGCCATTACTTCTAATTTGATTTCCTCTATGGCCCTATAGATTTGTTTCTTTACTTCATTTGCTATCTTTTCAGAGATTTCCAGTATATGACTTTTAAAGTCCTCCATTTCTCTGCATTTTGGTTTTTCATTTTGTCATTTTCAACTTCTGGGCCAACATCTGTCTATTTAGTTCCAATAGTCACAACTGTCAGCAGTGTACCTCCTAGGGTCCTGCTCTCTGGTTGATGTCCATGTGATTGTTGGGTACATAATGACCGGAACCTACCAGGGTGTTCTGTCTGGGCAAGGGGCCACCAAGTCTCCCGTTGAACCAGCACTGCCAATCCACCACAGTTGAATGATCCTGCGTGGCGCCTTCCTCTATGTTGTGGTGGGGGGGGGCAGCAGTGTGCAGGCATGCACAGCAGCACAAGCTGGGATGGAGCTCGGTGGTTTCCTCCACACGGTACCTTCCTCCACGCTGCTAAGGTGGTGGTGGTGGGGCCAGAGGGGCACATCCAGCTCAGCACCACAAGCTGGGGGCAGGGCTCTGCTGCTTATTCCCTGCAACACCTTCCTCTATGCTGTAGTGGTAGGGCAGCAGTGGGCAAGCATGCCTAGCAGGGAGAGTCAGGGCAGAGCTCAGTAGTCACCTCCGCATGGCAGTGGCAGTGAGGGGGCCAGAGGGTGTCCTTATATCTTGACATCTGTTATCTAAGTCACTTTCTAGTTGCAGGGACAAAATCCCTGATACCTGCAATTTAAAGGAAGAGAGATTCACTGTGGCTCATAGATTAAGTCTACGGTTGGCTGGCTGCAAGGCAGACAGGGTGGGAGGTCCTGGATGGAGGACAGCTGCTTGTTCCATGGTGGTGCAGAAGTAGAGAGAGAATGGAGGAGCTGGGGAAATAGATATCCACAAGTGAGTGTAATGCCCCCATTGATCCAACCAGCCTCCAGAATCCTTGCCTCTGAGAACATAAGATTTAGGGAGGATCTTCCATATCCAAACCACACTATCTGCCTTCCAGCAGCACAGCATTCCTCAAGCAATCCCAGCCACAAGGGCCCCATGAACCCCCAGACTTCACTCATCCTATCTGAATCTCCTGTTCTTTTTTTGCTAAAACTTCTTTGAACTACATGACAGTCATATTTCCTTCCTCACACTCTCTCTCCCTCTCCCATTCTGTTTGATATTTTGAGACAAGGCCTTGCTATGTACTCCAGGCTGGCATTGAACTCACTATGTAGGCGGCCTCAAACTCATGGTGATCCTTTTGTCTTAGCCTCCCTAGTGCTGGGATTACTGGCATGTACCACCATGCCTGGCATCTTCCTTTCTTTATAAAAATGAAACATGGACAGAATTTCGTGGAAGGAGTTCCATTTTAGTGTTGGAGTATAAGTGACTCCAACATGCTTGCTAATAAGAACACATAATTAATGGTGAGGAGACACATCATCTGAAGTCACAGGTACCCAACCCTGTGTCACTTTTCCTGGTGCATGACCTTTCTTCTTGTTCCTGAATCACACCAGTCAGAGTGGAGTCCCATCTTTGTTCTTACTGACTTCCTAGAACTCGCTGTGTCCTGCACTCCACAAGGCTTCCACTAACAACACTTCCAGACCACTAAATCCTTATCTGATTAGTCTGCATAAGATAACCACCTATGCCCCAATACTTCCCATCTAAAATTCCCTCCTTATTATTAAGTGGCAGTTATTAAAGCATATTTTATTTGTTTTTAGGTACATATATTATCTGTGTTCCTCTCAAACTATGAAGGCCCCAATGAGGGCAGATGGTTTTTTTTTATGTCCTATTCATTGTTATGTTAGCAGGGCCCATGAAAGAGCCTGACACATGTGGTCATCAGTCAGTATTTACTAAATGGGTGCATGAATGAAATATTTACTAATGTGAATAAGTATGCAAGTAAATGAGTAGATAAATGTCATATTCCTTTTAGAACACAGCTGCATATTTCAGTTTTTGAAGTCCCCAGGTTCCTTCTCCATTAAGAGTGCTGACCTGCTTGGTCAGTGTTCTTATCTGCTGCCACCACTTTAGATTTTATGAATGGATAAAGAAAATATGCCATATACACAGTGGAGTACTTCTCAGCCATCAAGAAAGATAAACTTGAGGCATTTCCAGGAAGACAGATGGATCTTGAGACCATAGCACTAAGTGAAATAGAATAGACACAGAAGGTTAAATGTCACATGATTTCTCTAATATGAGATGCAAATTATAGATCATTTAAAGAGCCAAGTAAAAGAGATGGTAGGAAGCAGAGAGCTTTGCTGTGGAGATGGGAAGGAGAAAGGGGGAAGGAGGGAAAAATAAGGATGAAGAAGGGCATAAAGGGGGTCAAAATGATCCATATGTGGTATACTCATGTACCAATTCCCCAAGATAAATAGAATTATTATGCATTGCAAATGTTACTGATAGACAAATTTTTTAAAAAGTTTTGTGGAATTTCATTTCAGACTATACCAATGATGAGAAGGAGATATTTCATACTCATTTACTTTCACTTAGTGCTTTGAAGAGAATGCTGAGCTGATGTCAGGAAGTTTAAGTTCTAGAACCTTCCAGTTCTCTTATCCTTTACACACCTTCCCTACCTGGGGCTTAGTTCCTTTTACATCCGTGTCTCTCAGTTGTAATGACCCTGTGGTTGGAGGAATATCAGCATCAGGACAGCTTCAACTGAGGCAGCAAGACTGCCTTGGGGGAGAATTCCAACAAAGAGGAGCACAAAAATGTCTCAGACACAGGAATTCAAACAGGAATTCATTCTTCAGGGACAGACACTGGGGGGTGACAACCTGGCATAAGAAACAGCAGGGAGGCTCAGTGGCTGAATTTCAAGGTCTGAGTAAGACCAGGATTAGTTTTAATTTCTTCATTAGCTTTGTTATCACTCCCAATTTAAGAGCTTGTTGAGAGACTCTAGGATACAGATGAAATCAGAGAGCCCTTGGGTTGCATGGTGGTGTAAGTTACTGCAGCGTGACTGGCTTATGTGCAGTCACTCAGGATGCTGGGCTTGGGTGGGGGGGGCACCTCCTCTATACTCTTGGTCCCCAAGGAAAAGCATTTTCCTGATAAGTTCTAGAGGAAATGCTTATCTTGCCTCTTGCTTGCCCACTGGACAGGAAGGGTTGGCTGATTGTGGAGTTTGTGAGAAAAAACGGGCATAGACAGGTCAGCTTTTCCCTCACGTATTCTTGTGTGATTCCACTGTAATTTTAACCTGGGGTGACTTAGAGTTTTTCATTTTTGCCCATGAAAGAGTGGACAAGTCTGTCTAATCTTAGGAGTTGGTGTTAGAAAACTCACCTGTGCAAAGTTATTCTGCATTATCTAGTATAAGTTTCTTATCAATAATCGCAGTGATCTTTTGTCCTTCAGAAGCCTTGCTCTTAAGTCTTTTATTTCACTTGAGTTAAACATTGGATGGAAAAAGGAGAGCTATTCAGTCTCCTTAACACTCTCCCGTTATTATGTAGCAGTTATTTGCTAGTGCCTACCAAATGCCTATAATGTGCCCAACAGTGTAGCCATAGGGAAAATGAACGAATAACTTCCATTAGTGGAGGACGTTCTATACAGCAGATATGCTATGGATGCTCTACACATATTCTCACTTAAACCACACAGTGTCACAGTGTAAGACTACTGAGCCCGTGTACAGGTGAAACACTGTGGCTCAAAACAATAAAACTAAAAGCAAAGGTGAAACACAAAAGCTTGTCCCTGATATGCACAGGTATTAAATGTAGGGTTCAGGATATGCATGCACACTTGTTGGCCCAGAGTAAGTGTTGGTTAGTGTGGACATTCCCCTCCCTTTCCTTTGGTAAGAATCTAAACACTGAAGAGAGGTTGTGAGGTCAAGAAGTTAGTTTTCCCTGGAGATATGTGATTCAGTCGAACCCAGATTTGATTTCTGGGCACGAAATTCTCTAAGCATGATTTTTACAGGTGACTTCCAGAAATTCAAGAGTAAGGTGATCTAGTGACAGGTCCACAAACACCACCCTATGGACTGACATACATAAAAATGTCCCTAATGTCAGATATACTGATGCTCATAAGCCTTCCCAAAGCATAGACAGATCCAGATGTTTAGGAAACTTTTACTTCTTATGCTGCATTTTATACTGTTCTGATGAGACTATTACAATCCAAGTGTCCCCATGCTTACCCCAGGAAAACAGAAGGTAATTATCATATGTGTGAGAGCGTGGAGTGCTTTGAAGCATTTTTCATCACCAAAATATGAAAAAAAGGTAATTTACATTTTATTTGTTTAGATTCTGATTGTTTCTTCCTCTCTTTTATGGGATCAAAAAAGAGAATGTTGCATGCTACATTTGCCTGGGGATTAAAGCAAAATTAAGCCATCAAATTGTTTTGTACAGATGATGGTTGCTTTGTTTTTTGGGTAGTAAAGTGGCCAGGTCTTGCAAAAAGTAAGCTTAAATGAAAAGTTACTAATGGAGTTCTGTGTCCGCTTGCTTTTATTTTTCTCTTGCTTCTGAGATAAAGAGAATGCAGAATATATGAATTAAATCAATTGGGAAAAGTCTAATATGAATTTAAACTCTCCTCATTGCACATGTGTGAGTTTCTCTTAATACAAAAGAAATGCTTCAAGTGCCAATAACTATGGTTGCAACTTTGGTCCTGCCCAGGAATAAACCATTTTTATTCACAGCACCTGGGTAGGCATTAGAATGAACTCCAGTCAAACTCTACAACAGTATCAACAGTATTGGGGCATCACCTGGTATTTTTTTTTTTTTTAGAATAAGCTATCCGAGGTATTTTTATTCTCCTTGTGTTTTTAAAAAAATTGATACTAATTTATGCTAAAGCAGAAAATAGGATATATGACCTTTGATTACCCCAGTAGTTGGACCAGACACTCACTAATTTGGTTCAGTTTGGAAAAGACAGACCTCACAAATTTACAAAAATAAAAGATAAATGAATTCTTTGTAAAAAGTTGGCTCATTTAAAAGCTCACCTCCTTTGTCTCCTGCTTTTCATCTGTTGGCATTCTCTCAGCTCTAGGATTATGGAATTTTCCAAATGGAGCTGTGATTTTGAGCATATTCCTAAAGATTGTTCCTCAGCCCAGTGGTATGGAGGGAGAAGAGATGTTCAGAAGTAAATCCCAGAGATGGAGGTTTCCATGCAAAGATAGGGTTCTGCAGCTCTGGCCTTGCCCTCCTTTCTATCAAGCCCTCTCCTGCTTGATTCAATCTTTATCCCCAGAACCTTTTTAACACCCCAACTAGAATTAATTGCCTCTTATTCTGGGTTGCCATGCTCACTACCTAGAGTGCTTCACTTATTCCTACCTGCTTTTCAATCAGTTAAGTGAAACAAAATGTCAGTTGGGAAAAGCTCTCCACTGCGTTTACATCTATATGCACAGGCACCTCCTTACTCTTCAGACAGACCCTGCTTGGGCATTAGTACTCTCCTTGGTTTCACAAAATGTACTGAGATTATAACAGCTTCAGTGAATTCTCCAGGATCAGAGAACTAGTTTATGCAGGAAACAGATATTTTATTACAGTGTTTTTTCATATATATTGTATAGTTTTACCCCTCTTTCATCAAATTATGTATCTTAAATTGAACAATATATAGGAATATTTATATAGGAATATACATATATATATAACATAAATATTCATATATATATGTATAGACCCAGATTATATTGGCTTCTATGTGACATAAGAGAGTCAGGGGATCCTCTTCCATTAAGGAATTCACCATCTTATTAGATGGTGAATTAGATTTATATATAGCTGTCACCTGTATTATATTTATTCTTTTTTCTCTCAAATATTTTAGCCCTTCTGATGTTTAACACTCTATGAGGTAGTACAGAAACTTAAAAAAAATGAAGCTCTAAAAAAGTAATAGCTATTAAGAATTCAAGTGCATTGGAGAGATTGTCCTTAGATATATTAGAAAGCCTAGTGTAGCATCGTGTTTGATGCTCTGGTCTTTGGAGAAGGAATTTATGAGTTTATTTCTGTTGTCCATCACTTGTACCTCTGTGATTTTGGGAAAGCTTGGGAAGCTTACTTAGAACAGGGAACCACATAGATTAAATGCTAAGTAAACGTCAATAACAACAGAAGTAATAGTTAAATATTATGATTATTATTTAAATTTAAGTGGCTAAATTTGGGAAGATAACTCTATTTCAGAAGATTTTTGTGTATTACTCTTTCACTTGTCCTTCTGATAATCTGATAATTTGGTTGTTGATGAGGTATTTTGTTATTGTTTCACCAGTCCTAAGGCTCTGCTTATTTGTTTTAAAATATTTTTTCTCTATGCCATGCAAGTTGAATAATTTCTGTTGGTTTAGTATCAAGTTAACTGATCTGTTTCCCTCAGTTATCTCTATTCTGTGTATCCTGTGGTAAAGACTACTTACTGGCTATTTTATGTTGCAAAAAACTATCTATCTATCTATCTATCTATGTCATCATCTACTTGTCTATCTCGCTATACATTTCAGCACTAGGGATTGAACCTAGGGCCTTGCAATGAATTACAACCTCAGCAGTTTTTAAAATTTATTTTTGTTTTCATTTTGAGATAGGATTTCACTAAATTGCCCAGGCTGGGCTCATACTTGCCATTCACCTGCCTCAGATTCTAGTTCCAACCATTTGATTCTTTATTATAGTCTCAATTTATCTTTTGAGATGTTTTCTTTTCATTTCAAAAGTATTTACACTTACTTTGCAGAGCATTTAAAAATATTATCTAAAAACCCCAACACTGATGTCGTTTTGGGGTCAATATCTGTGAATCATCTTTTTTCTTGCACAGTATTAAAGCTTCCTGGTTCTTCATAATTTTGCATTATGTCTTGAATATTTTAATATTATATTATGAGAGTCTGTCTCATTTAAATCTTATACAAAATACATGTATTAATTTGTTTCGCAGGCAGTTGACCCACTGTTAGTTTGCAAGTGGCTATGTGCCTTCTTTTGGGCTCTAATTTCAATGTATGCTCACTTCCCAAAGGCTTTGTAGTACTACGGAGATCTGTTCCGTTTGTGTATCACCCAATGGTCAGTTAAAACCATTTAACTATAATCTAGCAAACTGGAGGGAAATATGATATGCAGGATATCCATGCTTGGCTCTTAAAAACCTTCTGTGGGTGATTATTCTGTTCCCTTTTATAATTTGTAGGCAGGAAGTGAAAATGAGACCCCAATGGTGTAGGGAGTTGAGCAGAAAAACGTGTGCAGCTCAGGATCACTACAAACACAACCTAGTGGATAATTATATGAGGGAGAAGAAAATCACACTCTGATAAGTTGCAGAATATCTTACCCTAGCTATATGTCATCATGCATGTGGAATTTGTGTTTATACACATGCTGTATCTCATTCTTGGCTTCTGTGAATGCTGTTTTACTTCTTTTCACCTAGCTTTTCTCAATTTATAGAGGAAGATTCTAGGGAAGGTTATGATTTTACCTGATTACTAAAGTGAGAAACAAGCCTCAAACTCTATTTTCTAATTCTCTCTTATTACCATATCCTTGCAATAAGTATTAGCTATGCTTGATATCTTAATTTTTATTCTTTAACTCCCTACTCTTCATTCCACCAATCTCCTTTGCTTTCTGCATAAAATCTGCTTCTCTATTTTCTAACATTTCTCTGTTATTTTATTATTTACTTATATTTTGGGTTTCTTACCATCATATCCATTTTCCTCATTTTTGAGACACAGTAACTGACACTAAGAAATTAAAAGAGGACAGGTTCATCTTGCCTCACAGTTACAGTCCACTGAAACAACATAACTGAGGGGCATAGTAGCGGAAAAGCTCTATCACAGTGGCAGGAAGCATAGAGTGAAGGGAGGAGTCATATCACTTCCACAATGACCAACCTCCAACCACACTCCACAGCTTAACAGGTAATTTAGTACGCAAAATATACATTCAGTACAGTTCTTCCATGGTCTAGTCACCTTCCAAACACATGAGATTTGGGGGGAACATTTCAGATCCAAGGTACAACATTCTGTTTCTACCAATGTCCCCCAAGACACATGTGAATCTCATCATAAAAAATACATTTAGTCCATCTCTAAGACCTACCAAAATTATAACAGTCCCAGTATGGCTGAAGTCCAATTCCAAAGGCTCCTTTGAGACTGAAGACAAGATCTTAGTTCTGAGTCTCTGTAAAACCAAGAAGAGAATAAAATACTTCAAAATACAATAACTACAGGTAATCATGCCCATTCCCCAAGGGAGAAATGGGATATAAAGGACCAAAATAAGACAAAAACCCAGCAGAGAAAATATTAAATCCCGTAGTTCCATTCCAAGCACTAGAGGCAGGTGATGGTGAGGTGTGAACTCCAAACAGCTTGCATCCCCACCCCGCCAATGGAATTGTTGAATGCAGCCCTCAGGAATCTCTTCTGGGCTTACTCCACTCACTGCCTGTATCTTTCCTCAGCAGATATTCCATGTTGCTGGCTTCTCCAAGTTATCAGGGTCTCACTGCCCTTTTAGCCTCAGTCTCACAGCTTTATGTGCTGCCTTCTCAGATACACACTGCTTGGCCTCCCAGTCCTTCTGAAATCTTGGTGGATACCTTCATAACTCCACAACTCACGTATTCTGCAAATCTGTAAAAAACAACACCATGTGGATGAACCCAAGGTCTGCTGCCAGTTCCAGCAGTAACCAGGTTCCATGGACCACAGCTGCAGAGGCTTCTGAGTGCCTGCACAGTAGATGGGGATGAACATAACCAAGAAAAAACAGTTTGTTAGGCAACTACTACTAGAGTAAGGAGACTAGAAACAGACTAGAGTAAGGAGACTCTTCTCAAATGAGAGATTTTCAGCTTTAAACCCTTGAACCTATGAAGGGTGGAGCTTTGCTGATTTCTGGAGGGCATATGCACTATTGTTAAGATTCAATGTATTTGGCTTCTTTTTTAATGTTATTTTTTTCAGCAATCAATCTCTTGTCTGCTTCAAATTTATATGTACTTCCTTTCTGGTGAAACCAAAAACTTTTTAAATAGGATTTTTGGTCTTGTTTTTCAGAGTGAGCCTGCCAGCTGTATCCATGCCAAAGCCCGAATATTGGACTGCTTTGAAATTTCTTCAGTCCAATTAATTAGTCTGTGACCTTTAATATAAAGCTCTTACAAAGTCTTGGGGCAAAATGTAAACAAACTTTCTGTCAGAGCATAACACATATGGCCCTTGTTCCCAAGTGAAATTTTTGAGCCTGTCCTTTACTGCCTGCATCCCTATCAGTATTCTGGTATTCTGAGGTGCAATCAGAAATTTCCAAGGAGCTTTGCTTACTGTGTGATAGGGCTTCATTAGCCAGGCTCCTCCCCTCACTCCATGCTTCCTGCCACTGTGGTTTAGTTTTTCCTCCACTATGCCCCTCAGCTTTTGCAAAGCTTTCCAAGCACCTCTTGAAGGTCAATTCCAATGACTTTTAAGCTACATGGTCGAGTATCGTCCCAACATCCACTACAATTCTTTGGTACCAAAATCTCTTAGCCACTTTCTCATGACTGAGACATAATACTTGATACCTACAATTTAAAGGAGAAAGAGGTTTATTTTGGCTTGTAGTTTTATAAGTCTTAGTCCATGGTTGGCAGTGTCAAACACTGAATGACATGATAGAAGGACCTGGGCAGAGGGAAGCTATTCATGTCATGGTAGCTAGGTATCTAGGAAAGAGAAAGAGAAAGAGAAGTGAAGGAGTAAGGTATACCACCAAAGGCATACTCTCAGTGACCTGCCTGTTGTGATCAGGTCCCAATACCCCAAATCCTACTCAACCACGATGATGAACCCAGGACCCCATAATCCAATCACTTTCTTAAAGCTGAGCTTCTGAACACATGAGACTTTGAGGGGACATTTTAGATCTGTTTCTCCTATGTGAGTGTGGTAATTTAGATCTGAAATGTGCCCCCGAAGTCTCATGTATCCAGTTGGAGCTTTCTGTGTCTGACTTATTTCACTTGACATTATAATCACACAATCTCTTCACTTTTCTGGAAATGACATAATTTCAACTCTTATTTATGGTTGAATAATATTTCCAATCTCTGGGTGGTCTTTTCACTCTGTTAGTGATTTCCTTTGATGTGCAACAACTTTTTAATAAGATGAGATCGCAGTTGCTGATTTTTTGAAATATTTTCCATGTAGTTTGTGTTTTTCTATGAATTCTTTGCCTACTCCTATGTCTTCAAGATTTCTAACTATCTTTTCTTCCAGTAGATTTAGTGTTTCTGTTTTAATATTTAGATCTTTGATCCATTTTGACTTTAGTGCATAGTGATAGACATGTGTCCAGTTTTAGTTTTCAGCACATGGAAAGCCAATTTTTCAGCACCGTTTGTTAAAGAGACTTTCTTCCAGAGAACATTTGGCCCCTTCATCAAAGATAAGGTGGCTGAACATGTTTGTAGTTGTGTCTGCATCTAATCTTTCCCACTGACCCTCAGGTCTGTTTTTTTGCCAATACTATGCTAAATTCTAGCTTTGTAGTATAATTTGAAGTCAGGGATTGTGATTCCTCCTGCCTTGTCTTTTTTTCCCAGGGTTGCCTTTGCTATTCTAGGTGTCTTCTGTTTCCAAATGAATTTTAGGAATGTTTTCTGTAGATCTGTGAGGTTTGCTAATAGTATTTTGGTCAAGATTGAATTAAATCTGTATAACAGCTTTGGGAGTATGGCCATTTTCACAATGTTGGTTCTTCTTATCCAAGAGCAAAGGATATCTTTCCATTTCCTGATATTCTCTTCAATCTCCTTTTCCAGTATACTATGATTTTCTATATTTAGATCTTTCAAGTTCTTTTTTAGATTGATTCTTAAATATTTTTCTTTTTTTGGATGCTGTTGAAAAGGGTGTTATTTCCCTAATTTTTCTCTCAGTGTGTTTGTTGTTCATGTACAGGAATGCTATTGATTTTTGACTGTTGACTTTGTAGCAGGCTACAATGCTGAATTTGTATATTAACTCTAATAATATGTTGGTGCAATTTTGGGGTCTTCTATATAGAGTATCTTGTTATCTTCAAATAATGATACTTCAACTTCTTGTTTTTCTATTTTTATTCCTTTTATTTGCCTCTCTTGTCTACTTCCTCTGGGTAATATTTCCAGAACTATATTGAATAGAAGTTGTGCTAGTGAATGTCCTTGCTTTATTCCTGATTTTAGAATGAAAGAATTCAGTTTTTGTTCATTTAATATGATATTGGCTATTGGTTTGTTTTAGATGGCTTTTATGACATTGAGGTAGAGACCATCTATTCTAATTTTCTGCAGGGTTTTTGTCATGAATGAATGTTGGACTTTATCAAAAGCTTTTTCTGCATCTACTGAGATGATCATGTTATTTTTGTCTTTGGTTCTGTTGATGTGATATATTACATTTATTGATTTGCATATGTTGAAGCATTCCTGCATTTCTGGGATGAATTCCATGTGGTCATGGTGCATAATCTTTTGATGATTTTCTGCATTCCATTTACTAGTGTTTTACTGAGGAATTTTGCACTAATGTTCATTAGGGAGATTGGCCTATAGTTGCCTTTTCTGGTTGAGTCTTTTTCTAGTTTATGTATCAGAGTAATACTTGCCTCCAAAAATGAGTTAGGGAGAATTGCCTCTCTTTCAATTTCCTTAGAGAGTTTGAGGAGTATTGGCATTAAATATTCTCTAAATTTCTTGTTAAATTCAACCATATATCCGTTAGAACCTGGACTTTTCTTCATTGATATGTTTTTAATTATGTTTTCAATTTCAGTAACTGATATTGAGTCATTCAAATATTTCATACCTTCTTGACTCAGCTTTGGTAATTCATACATCTCTAAGAATCTGCCCATTTCTTGTGTTTTCCAGCCTGTGTGAGTAAAGATTTTCAAAGGAGATATTGATCTTCTGAATTTCCACAGGATCTGTAGTAAATTCATCCCTTTCATTCCTCATTGCATGATTCTGAGTTTTTTTCTTTCCTTTTCTTGATAAGGTTGGCTAGGGAATTTGTCAATTTTGTTTATTCTTTCAGAGAACCAACTCTTCAATTCATTAATTCTTTGTATTGTTTTCTTAGTCTCAATTGTATTAATTTCTCCTCTGAGCTTTATAATTTCCTCTCTTCTATGGGCTTTGGGCTTAACTTGCTCTTCCTTTTCTAGTAGCTTGAGGTATAGCATTAGGTTGTTTATTTGTGTTGTTCTGTTTTCCTGATGTGAGAATTCATTCTATATATTTCTCTCTTAGGACCATATTCATTATATCCCATAGCTTCTGGTATGTTGTATCTGAGTTTTCAATCAATCTTAGATATTCTTTAATTGTTTCTTTGATTTCATCTGTAACTCATTGTTTGTTCAGGAAGGTGTTATTTAGTTTTCATATATTTATGTAGTTTTTGCAGTGTCTTTTGCTATTAATTTCCAATTTTAATGCACTGTGGTCAGATAATATGCATGGGATAATTTCTATTTCTTTTCATCTAGTTAAACATGTTCTATGGGCTAATATGTGGTCTATTTTAGAGAACATTGCATATGCAACTGAGAAGAATGTGTCTTCTGATGTTGAATAGAACAATCTGTAAACATCTACTAAGTACATTAGTTCACAGGCATGATTCAGTTTTGTTATTTATTTGCTGACTTCTTGTCTAGTTGATTTATCTTTTTGTGACAATGGGTATTAAGGTCCTCTATTACTATTGTATTATTGCATATTTGGCTTTTCATGTCTATGACAATTTATCTTATATAATTGAGTGCTCCCATATTTGGTGCATATACATTTATGATTATTATCTCTTCCTCTTGATTTTTTTCCTCTAATGAGTGGGTTGTGACCTTTATTTCTTTTGAGCATTTTGATTTGAAGTTCACATTGTCTGTAAACAGCCTAGTAGTGCCTGCTTTTTTCTGGGTTCTTATCACATGGTATATTATTTTCCATCCCTTCATGTTAAGTCTATGAGTTTCTTGTTAAGTGGTTTTCTTGTACCTAGCATACTGTTTGATCTTGTTTCTTGCTCCATTTTGCCAATTCAGTTCTTTTATTAGATGAATTGAGAGCATTTACATTGATGGCTATTACTGATATGTATTGGCTTCTCTTTGTCATGTTATTTTCTTGTTAATTCTCTGCTTTTACTCATTGTTTAACTGCTTGCCCTGCTTGTTGGTTTCTTTCCATTGTTGTTCTGAGAATTGTTTTTAATTTCTCTCTGGAATATCTTTCAGTACTCTTTCTAGGGTTGCTTTGGTGTACATAAATTTCTTCTTGTTCTCTGTCATGGATATATCTTATTTCTCCATTAAGTTTGAGAGATAGTTTTGCAGGGTACAACAATCTGGGTTAAAGTTGTTTTCTTTCTTTGAAATACTTCACTCTAAGCTCTTCTAGACTTAAGGGCTTGTGTTAAGAAGTTGTCCATGATTCTAATGGACTTTCCTTGATAAGTGATCTTTTTTTTTCTCCAACAGCTGTTAGTATTCTGTCTTTATGCTGAGTTTCAGGGATCTTGATTATTATGTTTGGATGCAGTTTTACTTTGGTTATGGCTTCTGGGAGTTCTATATGCATCACTTATCTGTATATAAGATTCTTTTCCCATGGTTGGGAAATTTTCTGATGTTACCTCTGAAAATAGTTTTTTAATGTCATCTGTACTAATTCCTGCATTTTCATTGACACCTATCAATCTTATATTGTTTTTCTTTCATTGTCTTAGAACTGTTGAATTGATATTTCATGGTCTCTTGTTATTTCTAAGAGTTTTTTCCTTTTGTGATCACTAGCTGTGATCCTGTCTTCAAGATCTGAAGGCCTATCATATGTTTTGTTCATGCAGTTTTGCCAGCTTTCAATGGAGTTTTTAATTTCCTGAATATCTCTTTGAATCTGTTTCATGCATTCTATTTCATTCCTATATTGTTCATTCAAAGTTTCCATCATTTTTCAATGCTACTATATTTTATCTATGTCTCCTCTAGCTATGCTGAACAGCTGCTTCATTAAGGTTTTCATTTTTTTCTTTCTCTGAGAGATTATTTCTGATTGCCTCTATACCTTCATGGATTTGTTTCTTTACTCCACTTGCTATCTTTTCATAAATTTCAGGTATTTGGCTTCCAGTGTCCTCTATTTTGAGGACTTGTTCCCGATGAGTTGGGGTTTGAAATTGCATTTTTGCTTCTTTGTTTTGTCATTTTCACTTCTTGGTTAATATTTAGGTCTTTTCAATCCCACAGGTCTCAACTGTCTGTCATACACAGCTTAGGTTCCTGTTGTGTGGATTTTACCCAGTTGCTAGGTTCTGCAGTGTAGGGGAGGGGCCAGTCATTTTAATTCCTCCAGCAGGGCCAGTTGGATGAGTCCTATATTCTTTCTAGGCTGACTGGCCTAGAAGTATTGATGTGAAGCAATCCTTAGCTTTTATTTTTACTGAGGCTTCAGACTGTTCCAGGATACCAGTGGTGTGTGCCCCAACTGGGAGCCTACTGTGTCACTGGGAGTCTTGCAGGCCCAGCTAGATTCTTCTGGGTGGAGGAGAGGCCTTACTGGTGTTTTCATCAGCTCACTCTGGGTTCTTTGAATGGAGGAAGGACTCACTAACACTTTTGCCAGACTGCCAAGGTGCTCCAGGTTGGGAAAGGGGTTTCCAAGATTCCCACCAGTCCATCAATTTACTGCAGGTGGAAAGGATTGCTGACACTTCTGTTGGCTGCTGAGGTTGTTGAGGTATGGAGGAGAGGTGTCCAAGATTACCCTTGGCTGCTGAAGTCTTTCTGCTGTTGAGGAGTGGTTGAGGCTCCAGGATTCCTCTTAAAGTTCACATCCCTTTATTCATTTGCCAGAACCTGACCATCTTACTAGCCTCTGTTTCTCAATTTAATCTAGCACCCATCTCTATACATTTTGCCATGTGAACATGTTTTAAATATACTTTCTCACTTTAATTTTAAAATGGATTCTGGTTAACACCTCTTGATACATTTTATCTCCAACTCATCACTGAAAATATTCTTAAAATACTTTTTTAAAAATAAAAACTGTCAACAGCATCAAATATTACAACTGTTAAAATTATCAGGATCCAAGTCACTTTTGTTTGGTAGTGCTGGAGACTAAATCTGGAGACTTGTGCATGCCAGGCAAGTGCTCTACCACTGAGCTTTATTCCCAGCAAAATCACTTTTAACGTAAGGTCAGAGATTAAAAAATAGAAAAAAAATTAACAAGCTCTAGGTAGTCATTGAAATGCATATGGTTGATCATTCTAAAACAGTAATAGGAAAACCTCCCTAGTTTAGACACAGTCATGACATGGAGATCATCACATGGGTAGGCAATGTGGAGGCTCTGGGCCCTTAGCCAATTACTCATTAAAGCAGAATTGGTGTTTTTGTCTGAAACACAAAGTACTTAAAATCCAGTTTTGCTAAAAATAGTGACTCTTCACTTGAACTCAGTAGGTGACTAAAAGCAGAATGATATGTGACCTTCATTTTGCTCCTTTGTTACAGTAAAATTTTGAGTCAAATCCCTTCTCAATTTTGCATGTAGATGTTAGTCATTTAGAAAATATCTCTTTAAAAGTTGGGAAACCATGTTTGTTAGTCCTGAATGTATATGAACTCATCTCCCCCTCAAGATTCAGCACATTGAGACAAGGAATTTACAGGGACATTTCATTATCCTCACAAGTCTTTAGCCATTTTTCCAAATTTGTAATCACCTGGATTCCAGGAAAAGCAGAGCTCCACATGACTAAAATCACCATGACAGAGACAACCTTTTGTGGAATAGGGCTATCCCTCAAGCCATGAGGAGTCCACAGCTATAAAACCAGGACTTAGATAATGATCAAATAGATCCCAGGCCCCCCCCAGCTAATCTTTAATTGAACCCCTGTATCACAGTGTGTCCCTTCTGGCTGTCTAAACTGGAATCTATTCCTACCTTCCCTATAATTTTCCAATTAAAGTTTATTTTACTTTTTTTAAAATGTATACCTTGGTTTTAATTTCCACTTATACTAAGGCAACGATTCGTGCTAGCTTGTGACAGTTTAAATTTCATGGCTCTGAAACATAAAGTTTATACTAGCAGGAAATGGGGATTCTGTGGAAAATAGTCATTTTGTCTTTGTCTGCTTTGTACCTTTTCTTAGTACATGTGGAACATGTCACATTTGTGCTTTCTTATTTAGTATCTCATTTTGAATTGAATATGATCTAGTAGGGCAGGGGAAGTTGCTATTGTGCTCATCAGTGTGTTTTTCTGCCTAGCAGAGTGTCTAGGTGATAGCAGATACTTAATATTGCTTTATTTGTGGATTACAGACTTTCCATCCCCTGAAACAATTATGGTGAAAAAGAGAGACAAGTGACAGTGATACTTTGGAAAGTTTAGCATTTCATTTGATGTAGAGCAAAAAACTTGTTAGCTGGTTATTTTGTTTCCTCTTACCCCCACTTGCAGTCCATTAATTCAGAGAATAACAAATTAGTGTCACAGGAAAACTCCAACCACTGTTGAGCAGACAGAGGACCTGCAAGTCTTGATCTCTTTTTTGGCAATGGTACTTATGCATTGCGTAAATGAACAGTGTCCGAAAAGTAAGAATAGTAAAAATTTAGTGCATAGGTATACAGGCTAGAAACAGACTAGATGTCTCATCACATTTGAAAATGAATAAAGTGTAAAATAAACAAGAAGGCTACAGAAGAGCAAGTGAAAAACTCATCCTGGACTCTCACAAGCTCTTCACATCTGTGAATAGTATTTTTAGAGGAAGCAAAAGAAAGTGTTAGGAAACAAAATAATGTTTCAATTAACTGCAAGAAATAATGATCTCTTTAAAATAGGGGCAGAAAGACTTAAGTATGAAATGGTTGAAATGCAAAGACAGGAAGCTGATAAGACAAAGTCACTAAGAGAAATAAGGTAGATTCCTGCAAAGGAATATATAATTTCACAGCAGAATTAAAATCCCCATTGAGATTTTTCACAGGATCCTGTAAAATGGCAAACTTACAATGGTGGACAGCAAATTTAATCAGTTCTATAACAAGAAAAAATATAAAAAATAAAATGCAAAGGGACCTTGCACTAAGGGAAAGGAGAAAAGGAAGGAGGGAAAAGATTATTTATATATATATATATATATATATATATTCATATATATGATTAATATATATATATATATATATATATATCACAGTTTGTGCTTTCATTGTTTGATTGGTTGATCATTTTTTCATGCCTAAATCTTGTAACCTGAGCAACTACTTCCAAGATAACAATATGCAATGCATTAACTAGTGTAAATTTCCTTCTAGTTTTTGAAATTCTGTATCATTTCTATCTTTTTTCTGTTTTGCTTTTCTTAAAAAAATGCAATGTGAAAAATGAGAAAAGAATTACAGCATTAGAGGATATATGTGTGTGTATTTAAAGTCATGTATAAATTAACATATGGATATTTCATCTTAATTTTATAGGAAGAATTCGAAATTTTGATCACATAGTACCATAAAAGTTGATTTTGTTCATATGTTTTATCATCCCACTGCACATTTCATTTCATGCTTACCTGGTTTCTACTACTCTCAACCTTCTAAGAATTCATTACAAAAAACGATGTTTAGTATTCAGGTTGGGGTCTTAACTTTGAGCTGTTCTGAGTTTTCAAAAGTCCTCATCTTACTGGGAGTTGTTTTGAGTGACTGAGGAGATTGAGCAATTGAAGTAGGACTGAGGATGTGTGTATATACATAATACAACAGCATTTAGCCTTTAGATAGAAGGAAATCTTAACAATTTTGATAATGTAATTTTGATAATGTAATTTTGATAATGAAATTTAAAAAAACATGGTAAGTGAGATAAGTCAGACACAGAAAGAGAAATGCTGCCTTGAAGCTGAGAAATTGAAATGATGCTTAAAAATTAGGATTTTAAAACTATGCTATTACTCCAAGTTCCTCATTCTGAGAGAAAACTACACCTGTCCCCCAGCCAGGACAAGGAATGGGAAAATAAATGCTTAAAAATTACTATGTGATGCTTGACATGAAAACATACGACACACTGCTTCATCTCATATTTCTTGCTCCAGTATATAGATATTGGTGAAATTTGAGACACAGAAAAGTGGAAAAGGGTCTTTATTATTGCTGCCTTTTCTTACACTGTAGGAAAACTACTCTCTTCTTTATCATGCACATTTCACATATTTTGGAAAGTTCCCACAGAGTATCAGATGCTCTTAAGATCAATATCAAATTTGTTTTTTTGCTGCATTTGTCATTTTTCTTCATGACCTCACCTTCCTTGGGTGATGTCCACTGACTGAGTTTTGGGGACAGGGTCAATGTGCAGGGGCAAGTTCTGGGGTCTCCCAGCTCTGCTGAAGTAGCTATTTCCTCTTGCTCCCAAAACAGCTGAATCTTCCTCTATTATTTGTTCTCCCAAATGGTTCTCCCTTGTATTTCTCTTTAATTTCAACTCCTTCATTCTAGATGCCAGGACTGTATTCATAAGAACAAGGCTGTTGGACATATTTGAAGATTTCCTGAACTGTATTCAGTATTACTGTTTTTGTTATTATTCCCTATTACTACCCCATTTCTATAGAACAGAAGCAAATACTCCAATACTCTTCTTCCTCCAGGCAACTTATGTTCCAAAATGCATCTTAATTTTTTATGCTAATAGTTGTCTGTCAAGTATAACATGTGGTCTTTGAGCAATCTTCAAGCACATATGAGTTTTAGAGTTAATGTGCCATGGGCTGTGAAGTTGGAAACTTGCCGCATGTATCACCACATCTTAGGTTGATTGATAGAACTGTTTGTGGGCATTTCTTTTGCACATCCCTGAATCTTGGAACACCTGAAGGACAAGGTATTGTGTCAATATTGCATTGTGACTCAGAGAAGACTGAATAATTTGCACTGTGACTCAGAAAAGAATGATTAGCTGTTTTCTCACAAGCAATCCGGCATCTCTGTTGGGAGCCTCCATCCTCCATTTAAACCTTCCCTCTGCTTAATTCATCAGGAGCACGATGAATGTGATATCAGGGAGGGAATCTTGAGTTACTCCTTAGAAAAAGAGAATATCCAAGATTGGAATGATTGGAGATTATAATGAATATTTATGATTTGAAAAAGAAGATTAACCTAATAATCTTAGCAATAGGAATAATACACCAATAGTAATATCACTTGTCAGATATTTAACACTTACATCCTAGGCCCTTTACTCAGATCTTACTGCATCTTGGTGCACTGGAAATATGATCCTCATTTAACAAAAGAGGAATGTGAATACTAGAGAGGCTAACAGACCTTCCAAAGGACACATAACTTATAAATTACAGAAATTACTCTACTTCCCTCTAAATTATATTTTTAATCAGTTTAGTACTTTAAAAATACTGGGAAATATGTTTCCTGATATTGGTTACTAATTTCATCACTGATGTACTGTTTCATCACTTAGTGTTAATCTTAGACTATTTGATCATTGGTAGTAGACATTAGTTTTGACTGAGATTGTGATTATAAGGAAGGAAAAACAAGAAAGAAAAAAATAGCTTTCAAATTTGATGGAAGCACAGTGATCAGGGGTAGGACAATGAAGCGCTAAGAAGATACTGAGAAAGAAGTCAGATTGAATGGATTAGAAAAACAATTTAAAATAAAAAAATCTTATTTTGAGATACTAAATAGTAAGTGAATGTCCTTGAACATTGCTCTTGGAACAATGTACTGAGGAGGTGAGTACTTAAAAGTCAGAAATTCTGCTTTGGGGCAATGACTCAGAAAGTGTCCTAAGTGGCCCTGTAGTAGCCTCCACACTTTACAAATCTCTTCCCTGGATCCTGGTTTCTAAAGCAGCCAGGTGAAGGACCTCAGCAGCCTGCCAGAGCAGCTCACCTCTACAGGTCATACTTACTATGGCTACAACTCTGGTCTTTATCTTTGACTCAGAACTTTAGGAAGTTGCCTCTCTTCAGTTTCAGCAGGACAGATTTAGTTCTGAGGTTCTCACATCTCTTGGCTTCAATAAAGAATGAAACATTTTCTAGAATGTCTTAATTTTCTTTTCATTGCAGAAATCAGACCAGGAAGAAGTAAGTGAAAATAATCATCACAATGCCCGTCAACCACAGAAGGAATGAAAAAGATGTGGTATTTTTATAGAATGGATGACCCCAGCTATACAAATGGATGATCTTGAGGCTTTTATAGGTAAATGGAGGCAACTTGAGACTATCCTCATAAGTGAAATAAATCAGACTCACATTTGTAAATATTGTATCATATCTGTAGTATAAAAAATAATAAAAAACTGAAAGAGTAATAAGATCCAAAATATATAATAGATATTGTAATAATGAAAGGAAAAGAAAGTCCTCTGAAGAGCACTTCTTAATAGAAGTTTATTACAATAACTGTCCAACAGCCCAACAGCACTGTATTGACATCATTATGTGTAGAACTGATAAATGCAGATTGTGTGTGACCAGCGTAAGAAACTTGATTCAGAGAGAGAAAACATTTAACATAAGAGAAACTTATACTCAATGAACTTGAGGAAATTTGCCAAAGTCATCCACATGATTAATATATTGGGCTCTTTTTAATAGTTTGTTAGTCTTTTCTGCAAAAGATGTTACCTGTTAAGCAGAGTTAATATCCATCCCACATCATTAGGAGACCATCATATACTAAGAAATAAAATCTTCACGTCCTGAGTGCATATTGCTTCCCGCAAGTTAACACATTCATGGGAATAAGAAGATGAAGCTCTCACAAATTAATCATAGTATTAAGTTTTCTTTTGATCTTCATTTACTTATATGTTCTATTTAGCATATTTGAATAATAGATAAACTCTACCAAGTATCGACTCATACTCAAGCCAATCTAACAATGTTAGATGTGTTATCAAATGTTGCAAAAATGATGCCATGTAATTATAATATTTTGTGTTACTATAATAATTATAATGTTACTGAAAGTGAGTTTTGGAAGGTTTAAGTGGCTCATAAAACAATATAGCTGAATAAGTGTAAACTAAGAATTTCAACTATTTAAGGCTAATTCTAAAGTTCATATTGTCCCACTGCATGAAAATCTCTTTCATTATATTATTTTCTTGACTAGCTAATACAATTTTACTCCTTGACTGCATTTTGATTCTATTGAATCCCTGATATATTTACTTACCTTACTTCATTTGTTCTTTTAAAAATGTTTGGTAACGGTTGCTAAACAATGTTTCATTCTTCCTGTTTATTTGGAGATACCAGAGAAGAGGCTGGACATTTGGCTTGGTCAGTGTCCCAAAGCTGTTTAGGGTATGCCTGGGGTTTACAATCAGAGTTGTGTTGGATTCTAGTGTGGGTTCTCTTTCTAATATATTCTAAAGTCTTCACATAGGAGATCTGTACGTTCTTTATGTTCATTTTCAGTTTATAGCATCTATTTCTCTATTTTCACTGAGCAAAAACTCAGTTGTATTATGCTTTTTAATTTCATGATACATCCCTCTTTTCTATCACTGACATTGAGTCACTTCTTGGAAGCTTGGTGGGCATTTCTCAATGCTGTAAAATACATGCTTCTCCAAATTCTTGCAAGATCAGACAGAGCAGCAAAAAAAAAAAATGCTTCTCTGTGAAGTTATTTTGTAAAAGAATAAAATGGTAAAAGATAAGAATAATTTTGCATTGTTTTTCACCTTCAAAGATTTCACTGGTGGAGCACAATGAACAATGTGATAGATAAATGAGACAAAATATCAATTTTGGACAAGTCTGAACTAGTATGGGCTATTCCATTTTTGTAAAAATTAAATTAGATTGGTTAATTTCTTTAACTGCAAGTCTAGACTTTATACATGAAACAGAAAGAGAGAGAGAGATAAAGAGAGATCTATGGAGACTTCTAAATACATATAGTCCCACAGTACAGGAGACACATGGGTGATGAGTAGACACTTACTTCATCCTGAAATTCGCAAGTTAAAAATGAAGGAGTGAAAAAGATTCTAAAACACATCATTTATCAATATGGTCCTCAGATTTTAGAGTGCTTCAGATCCCCTAGAAGCTCTTATATTCAGCTGCTGGTTTCTTCCCTGAGTTTCCTGTTTGGCAGGTCTGAAATGGTGTCAAGAATTTGCAAGTTCCCTAGTGATGGTGATGCTCTGGTTCAGAATCATACACTAAGAAGTCTGCTCCAGAAGGAAGACAGCCATGGTACTAGGAATAAAATAATAACAATGATAGGAATAATAACTAATGCTTATGAAACTCTATTCATGTATGAGGGTTGTTGTAGAGCTTTATTAAACATATGCAATTTACATCAGGTGTGGTGGCACACTCCTGTAATCCCAACACTAGGGAGGTTGAGGCAGGAAGTTTGTTGGGACTTCAGGACCAGCCTGGGCCACAAAGTGAGCACAGGGCCAGTCTGAACTGCATGGAGAGACTCTGTCTCTAAAAGACAAAAAAAAAAAAAAAAAAAAAAAAAAGAAGAAGACACAATCCTCTCACGTCATTCTTAGCTAAAAAAAAATCTCATTTTATCCTTATTTTATGATTACTTGGAACTATTTCATCAAGGTTGTACCCTTAAAAAGTAGAAAAGCTGGAATTTGAACCTAAGTGGAATAACTCTAAGGAAGAGACCATGGCTATTTAGTTATTTTCTCTGAGTTCCATTCACTCAATCTGTAATACTCCACATCCTCTAGAGAAATAGAATTAATAGAAGATAGATGATAGATAATAGATACATGATAGGTAGATAGATAAATAGATAGATAAAAAGTCAGACAGACAGACAGAAAGGTAGATAGATGATAGATAGATGATAGATAGATAGATGATAAATAGATTGACTGTAGGTTGCCACACTTGATTATGGAGGACAACAAACTATCCCATAATTGACTGTCTTTAAATGGAAGAGCCCATTAATCTGGTGTACAATTCAGTGTAAGCCCCAGTCTGAGACACAGGGGAGCCTGTGGCGTGAACCCTGATTAGAGACTGTAGCATGTATGGGCCTATCATTAATTTATGTGCTAGAATCAGAAGACCTGAGAACCAGGAGCTTGTTCAAGGGCGGACCAAGGGGCCCAGTGTCCAAGGGGCCAAGAAAAGGAAACATATAGTAAATTCACCCTCTCTGTCTTTTTGTTTTTATCAGGCTTTCAAAGAATCGGATGGTGCTTACACACACTGTAAAGGCAGACCTTTACTCAGTCCACTGATTCAAATGTTAACTTCTTCCTGGAAATTAATTTCTTCACATACAACTAGAAATAATTTTTTTATCAGCTGCCTGAGTTTTCCTTAACCCAGTTAAGCAGGTGGGCAAAAAAACACGGATCACAATGGTTGATACATTGTGTCAACTTGAGAAGTTTTGAAGTTTAAGAGACTGAGCAAGGGGCCAAGTTCCTTGTTTTGAAAACTTCCTGAGCCTGTGTAAGAGGAGGGTGTATTTTCAAATTTTGTTTTATTTTTTTCTTTTTCTCTCTTTGAAATAAAATGGAGTTTAAAAAAAAAGAGGAGGTCACGGAGATGGTGTGAATCATACACCCACTGAGGGTGGACAGCATGCTCACAATGTAGGAGAGGAAAAGAGGCTTGTTCTTCATGCTTTTCACTCTTATAACTTTTTCTGTCTTCTGCGGCCTTAAACTGTTGCCCCTCACCATTCTACTCTGCCTTAGAGCCAACTGATGGTGGACTGAAACCTTCACAAACTGTGAGCTAAATAAACCTTTCCTTCCTTGATTTTGAGTGTCAGATTTTTTTGTCTCAGCAGGGAGAAAAGTAACTAAAGCAACACCTAAAACACGGAGCTTGGGAAAAGTGCTAGTGCCTTCTCCTCTTTCTATCTCCAGCTCCACCTAGATAAGAGATTTGTATCTCCAGTTCCTCCTGATAAGATTTCGAAATGGGAAGACAAGTATGAACCAATACTGATGAGCTGTCTTCATCATCCCAGGTGTTACTGATTCCTCTTGGATTTTCATGTGTGTCAAAAGGAACCTGAGGGCTCATTTCTATTTATGAAATTGCAGAACACTCAATTGCTGTCTCAACCATTATGATTCGCATACTAGGCTTCTTTACGCCCCTGATCAAAAATGAAGGCCTAAGTATTCTGATGCAAAAATAGGAAAAATTCCTGCTGTTTAGTGGATTCGTACTATTTTGTAGCACTTTACCCTGAACGTGTCATCTTACTATAGTTTACTGTAATTCAATAAAGTGTAATGTTATTATCAAACTCATTTTTCAAGTAAAAGGAAGTTTTACGAAGTTAACTAGTCAAGTATCTGAAATTCTGTGGTTGAGTCAGAAACTAACCAGGACAGATTCCCAAGTCTGGTTCTGTAAGTGGAACTGTCTGAGGAATTATTTTCTTACTTCACAGAAATGCAATCTTAATGACATTTCTTTTCTTTTCCATCCCTTTTTTCCCCCCAATTTAAAATGTTCTCACATCTTTGATATATTCTATTCTTTGTCTGCATCAAGACAGTATGTAGCAAACTCTGGGAGGAATGCATATTATTTTTTAATATCATAGCATTTCCTGATGTATCTGTTATTCTGAGCATGGCAATCTAGTGTACAATAAGGTCACATTTTTACCCGTTTTACATGCCTGTCTATAATGCATAAAGGTTTTTTTTTCCATTTTAGAGAAGACTGTTGCCCTATTCTAGGATGAAAGTACCGTGTATCCTCCTATTTAGTTCATGCACATGAATACTCATATATATTCTAACTCCCAGAAGTTTCGCAGTAGGTCCTGATGTAAATTTAAGACTATCTCTCCTACAAGAAATCAGCAGAAATCCCCAAGAAGTAGTTTGGTCCCTTAGGACAGTCACCTTGACATCCTCCAGGTGCAGCTGAACCAGTCATATTTCACCACTCTGGCTGGCCTGTCCTGGAAGCCACTTTCTGGGTATACACTTGGCCTTCACTGTGATGTGTGCACTGTGATGTGTGCAATGCTTGCCCTTAATTGGTTTTGTTACTGGGATATTTCACTTCCCAGTAACTCTAGTAAGGGTCTGATTCCTAGATTGCAAGTTAAGAGCTTTCGTCTTTCCAGGTAGCGTTCTTGCTAGATCTGTCTTTTCATCATCTTTCACTTGACTTTTTCTATTGCACCATTCTCCCCACTGAGGAGTATATGAGGAGGGGTGTGTAACTTAAAGCTTCTAGTATCAGCCCCTATTTGGGCTTAAATTCTTTCACTGTGAAGAATAAAAGGAAAAATTGAAAGCAACCTACTAGCTATTTACTGAAGGCTTACTAATAGCAAGTCTTAAAGTAGAGAGCTTATATTCATGGCAATTTTAGGTAGAAATAGGAAAGACTTTTTGATGTACATGTTTAACGAATTTAAAATAATTATATTTAACTTTTTTCTTTCACTTTATCACTGGCATATCCATAACCACACTGTGATTTTACAGGTATTAGTTTTTACGATTTGATAAATGCCATCTGAGACACCAAGGCCAGCTATCAGTACCATCAGCACTAGGCTTACGAGTGACTATAGTCTGATAAATATTGATCTGTATACACAGATAACAAGGCAGTGGTACATTGCTAAACCTCTCATCACTGTTCCCCATAGCAGTTTGTGGGGCTTTTCTACTTACCTATTCATCTTCTCTTACATTATCTGGATCCAAATCTGGAGTCTTACCTTGCTAGCTATGTAACCTAGGTGGAATTTCTGTCATTCTGAGTCTGAGTCTCATCATCAATAACCAGAAAAATTTAGAAGAACATCTAGCTTTCAGGGCTCCTATAGAGATGAAACCAAAACCACATATATTTCACCTAGTAGCTGGTTTAAGGACGTCCAAGGTGCTAAACTTAGGGCTGGTTTGTGGCTCAGTTGTAGACAGCTTGCCCAGCACATGTTAAGCACTGGGTTTGACCCAGTTCAAAACGTCCTGAAATGTCACCATCTTCCAATTATTTCTTGCAGGTCCAGTGAGACTGGAGTGGTTAAGTGAGTATTTGAGGTCATAGTCACACCCAGAGTGTGGAAGCTAGCCTTTCTTTTTTGTCTCCTCATCCAGAATTCTTTCTCTGGGCCTAGTACTCTGAATCAAACTCATTCTGTTTTTCTAACTAATAGTTTGATTTCTATACAGTTAACCCAATGTCATATGCTCCAACCCAGAAACTATTTTAAAAATCTGATTGTAATAATTCCAAGAATCACAATAGGTTTAATCAAAGGTCAGATCTTGGGGTTTAAGATTTCCTTATTCTCTACATCTCAAAGATGCACTGTACTTTCAATCAAGAAAGGGAATTAGGGGCATTTTCTCCTTTCCCTCCAAGGTAATCAAAATGAAAAGAACTTTTCTTAAATTTATAATGTGGCTTTATATCAAAGTCATCAGCTTCACAATGCATTACCTTATTGATGGTTTGCTTTTGCAGCATGAGCTATAACCTGGTGTTGTCGTAGTCCTCAGAGGGGTCAGAGTGTTTGTATTTGCTTCTTTACATGTGATCACACCATTGTTCCCGTTGCACTATTCCTAAGGTGTTTCTGGCATTCATTTTTGTTTTTGAAAGTGGGAAGATGTATCTCAATTGTGTACACAGTTTGAGACTTGGCTCCAGTCAAGGCTTTGCTTTCTCAGATATTAGACACGTTCTTAGTAAAAAGTCTTAATGTTTTTGAAAAGGACTTCTAGAGAGCAATACTAATCTATCAAACAATAAAGCAATAATTTATTTGGGTGAGGGGTGTTCCAGAAATTGGCATTTCCAAAGTGGACAAAACTAGGATCTCTTTAATTTAGAGTCATCATATCTGTTTATAGGTAGCAGGTACTGGAAAGCCACATAGTCTTTGACTAGTAAATTGTTAAGATACATGTAGCAGACTTAACCTCTTCATTTTCAGACAAGGAGCATGAAGTTCAGAGAAAGAAGAGAAGTCACCCAAGTTCACGTACTTAGTGCTTAGGGAAGTAATGTCTGACCATTTGTTAAATTGACCACAAACAATTTGGACAGGTAATAAACACCCCCAAATCTCAGTTTTTCCCATCTATAAAATTTTTAAGACAATAGCATCCACCCTAACATGTTTTTTTGGGGTGTATATAAGATTTTGTGCACATGAAGTGCCTGTCATGCAGGAGACATCTGACAAATTCAAATTATATCAAGTGCTATGCTCTTAAGTCATTTGCTATTGCAGATATTTAATTTATTTTTATTCATCTCTTTATACTTTTATTTGAAAAATATTTGTTGAGCAAATACTTTGTGTCACAAAATTGGCAGAGCTATTTAGCCATGAACAGGACTCTAATTACACAAGGAATAAGGAGTCCAAAACCAATATTCAAGTTACATGATAACAAAAAAAATGTTCTTAGGTTGAGACAGTAATGTACAAGAGTTTTTCATTTTCTTATCTTTTTATTTTTAACTTATAAAATGAATGTTAATATAATACATAGATTCTGATAAAATTTCAACAAAAGCATTGAACAAATTATATAGAAAAAAAGTTTGTTGACTTTCTTACTCTTAATTTGTTGAAGCAAAGAGTAAGATTTACACCCTATATCTGTTCATTTCATTTATATGACAGAATTTTTATCACAGCACATACAAACCAAAATTGAAATTGTATTTCCTAACCAGTTTGTAAGGTCATGTACCTAAGTACTGGAAAATGAGAGACAGTAATCAACTTCTTAGCATTATAAAGATTAACTTATAATTTTAAAAAATTATCAGTCATGATTATCTAAGGAAATGGATTTTCTCTTATTTTTTCTCTAAAAATATTTACAGTTTTAGGTATTACTTTGAGGCCTATGATCCACTTTGAGTATTTTTCATGAATGGTGCAAAATTTAAGATTATATTTTATATTTTTGTATATCAATATCTAATAGTTGATTACTATTATTAAGATACCTCTCCTTTCTTTTCCTATAGAAAATTAATTGTGCATATACATGTGAATTTATCTTGAGTTTCTATTTTTTCTATTTTTTTCCATCGATGTATTTTTTTGTCTTCATTTTAGTATAATACTTTCCCAATTACTGCAGTTCTGTAGATATTTTTTTAAATGAGGTAATGTTGTCATTCAACTTTGTCCAAGATGTTTAGGCTTTATTACCAACAGTTATATTTTCATATGATTTGCCTAATCAGTTTGTCAATTTAAAAATAAAAAAAGAGCTCTCTGGAGTTTTCAATAATACTATGCCAGCCCTGCAGACCAACTGGAGTTAAATGATACCAACACTAATGAGTCTACCCAAACACACAGTGTGTCATCCCAGTTAGAGTGTCTTAATTTCTCTCATAGTGTTTTGCTTTCAGTATACAGGTTTTGCACCTCTTTTATTGAATTTATCCCAACATCTGTCAAAGTTTTGTGGCACTGTAAAATTATAACTTTATTGGGTGAATATGTTAATATATTTTAAATTAAACTCAATTTTTAGAATAGTTTTAGATTTATAGAAAAATTATGAAGATAATATAGAGAATTGTCATAAAGTTCAAGCCAAGTTTCCCTTATTACCAGCATGTTATATTAGTAAGGTACATTTGTTATAGTTAATGAACCAATATTGATGTAATCTTATGGAGTGTCCACATTTTGTTCAAATTTCTTTAGATTCTTTTCTAACTAGTTTCTCTGTCCCAGGATCCTGTCTAGGACACCTTGTTAACTTAATTCATCATGTATCCTTAGACACTTTTTGGCTGTGAAAATTTCTAGGACTCTTCCTGCTTTTCGATGTGCCAGGTACTTTTGGGGAGTAAAGGTTAGACATTCTGAAAAGATCTTCTATTACAGTGATTATCATGATTTGACTGAGATTATAGGTTTTGGGGAGAGAAATCACAGGGATAAAGTGCTATTCTCACCGCACAGACCAAGGAAACAGGATACTCCTGTGACCTAACACAAGGGAGGCTCCACTTGGTCACAGCTGAAGAGGTCTTGGCCAGTTTTCTCCTTCTATTGGTAGTACTGTTGTTACTTCCATGCACTTTGGAAGGAATTCAATATGCTTAACCCAAATTAAAGAATGGAAGTGTTCCACTTTCTTTGAATGGAATATTTATATAAATTAATTAGAATTCTTCTGTGTAGCAGTTGTACCTTTTATGTTTTATTATTTATCATTTACATCAGTATGTATTCATGTGTAGTTATTTTATACTTTGGCATAAATTCTTGCTAGAGTCATTTAAAGACGATTAAGATAGTCCCATTTAAATCCGAGAGAGACAGAGAGCGAGATATCATGAAACTCTCTGATAGACACATAACAATAATGATTGTAGCCAGAAATTGAAGTTAGATCTTCAGATTTCATTGCAAGAGAGGGCTTTCACTTTTGTGCCACAGATAACCTTTTGTACTCCATCATTCTCTGTCTAGAAGACCAAGCATGCTCTATCATCTACACAGAACTAGAAATTTTTGAGATATCATGGTTAACACTGAGGGACACAATTGGAGGTAGAAATTATAGACAAATTGCAGTACCCATACCTGAGATTGGGAAGATTGACAGAGAGAAGGCTTCATGAAGGATCACAGGCTTGAAATTAGAGAAAGACACTTGGAAACTCTAATACTAATCCTAGCTTTACAGTTGGGGTAGCTTTGGTTCCAATAAATTATTTAGGCTTTCTGTGGCAACCTAATGAAATAAATGGGAAACATTACAGTGGATTAAGTATCAAATCTGCCTTACTTTTCTTATTGATGAGGCAAAATACCTGACACTCAAAGTTAAAAAAAGAAAGGTTTATTTTGGCTTTCAGTTTGTAGAGGTTTCAGTCCCTCACTGGCTGGCTCCAAGGCAGGGTGGCACATGACAGCGGGGCATAGCAGAGGAGAAACAGTCCTTGGCAAAGAAGGGCTGGTAGAAGACAGCAAGGCAGTGAAGCAGCAAGTGACTGCAACAGCTCTCTCTGACCATTATATGAAGGCTACTCTTCCTAAGGGCAGGTAGATTCACACCTCCTTAATCCCAACATTGCCTCATTAATCTCACCATCATATCCTTAATCTCAGTATTACACACTCCAGGCACAGCTGCTTCCAAAAAGCCCTGCCTATGACTGTATGAAGCTTTGGAGGGACATCTGGATATGAGCCATACCAAGATCACAGGGATAATTTTAAGTGGGATGCCAGGAAACTTAGCAGAATTTGCAAGCATTTGGCGCTATTCAGTTTTGGCTTTTACTATTTCTTTACATGAAGGCGCTGACCACTTCCAGCAGCAGATGTGAGGTAAATCAGAGTTGTAAATGGAGCAAAGTGGTTTTGTTCTCTTGAGTCTTTCAGTGTAGTCTTTGCACATTTTTTTGAGTAAAGGACCTGTGTTGGAAGCTGCTAAGTCCCTTTTCCAGTTACATGCGGTTTCCTAGCTACAAGACACTTGGGCATATCAAGAGCGTTTAGCTGTATTCTGAGCTCAGTGGGAATTTACTAGACAGACTAGTGCGTGAAGCAGGGAGACAGGTTGTGTTAGGAAGGACAAAGTTTAGAATCCTAGTACCTCTTGATTCCCTAATCTCTTTATCCATGGAATGAAGATGGTAACAAGTACCATTTTATAAAACCGGTCTGGGTTTTAAATGAAACAATATAGAAAACATCAACAAATATAAGCCATTAGTATAATGATGCTATCATTATTTTCACTATGATCTTCAATAATCATATAATTTTAAGTCAGCTCATTTGGACTGCTGGACCATTTTAGACTTTGTGAAGGAGTTTTTGTTACTGAGCCTTCGTTTATATTTCAGTCTGTGATTCTGCATGAGAAAGGTTCCTTTGTCTTAAAGAAAGTACTCAACAAATACTACCAAATAAATGGTGAGATGACAAGAAGTGGTACATTAAAGGACAGAATGATTACAAGGGCAGAACATTTGAGTCAGAAGAAAAAAATTTGACTTTATTTGACACTGTAGTTGTATAAAGAGACATGTTAATCATATTTATCTCCCAAATTCATTATTCAGATATATTTTTTCTCCCATCCTTGGAAAGAGTAAAGTCAGGAATGGATAGATGTCAAAAATGTCTCTCTAATGGAATTATCTTCATACAAAAATATAAATGAGAAATAAGTGTTCTTCTCCTAAATAGTAATTGGTAGATCTTGAATTTTCTATAATAAGGAAATAATAACTCATAATTTAATTTAATTTCATCTATTACAAAGAGCTAGGTGATCACTACTGATTAAAATTTAGGCCTAAGTACCTTTATATGTTTTGAATTTGTGATCTTCTGCCTCAGAGGGTTGTACAGGGGTTTAATTTTGAAAAAATGTTAGAAAAGTTTGTCAAAAAGCACAGCATAGTTAAAAACCATAGTTTCTTAAATTCATTAGGTTTAAGATATCTGTTTCTCTCAATAGTCTTGTGGTCTTGGTCAAATATATGTGTTTCAACTTTGAAGTTCTTATTTTTATAAATATTTATAAATAAATGAGTGGCTGTAAAAAAATTAGGCACTCAATAAAAATTAGTTCCCTGCTTTTGTCTCTTTAAGTAGACTACACCTCTATAGAAACTGAGGTAGGTAATCCTGTGTTGCTTTCCCATTCAACATCCCTATGGTTTTATTCTGCTGAATGCTGAGCATATAACTTGATTGGGTATAAAAGCAAGAAGATGGATAACACTAATTTATTATCATTGATGAAGAATCATTAGAATATGACATTAAATTTCTTATGCAAAATTACTGTAAACATAACATTTCATTTTTTTATTTAAAGAGAAGAAAGAAAAACAAAACAAAACAAAACAGAATAAAGGGTAGCAGCAATACAGAATTCCAAGGAAAAAAGGAAAAGAACAACAACAAAAAAAACCTAAGAGATTATTACTTGAAAATGACATACTGACATCTTAGAAATAGTTGTTCAAATTATAAGTTAAAACATGTAAAGTAGACATTCAAACAGTGAGTCTGTTAACAGTTCTGTTCCATGATCTGACAAAAAAACCCCAGCAATATGGACATCCATCTTACCCACTCAAATATGCATTCAATTATATCAAAAGGGTAAAATTAAACTCAACAAAACAGAACAAAGCAGATTACAAGAAAGCAATGTAAGGGACATAAATTCCAAAACTAGAAAATTGGAGATATTCACTCTCTATTGTATTGACTCTTGTTTCTTCCAAATAGCTGTCCATAGTGTCACATACAGGGAATTCACATGAAGCAACATAGTATGGAATTGATCTGAGCAGGACGAGGAGGGAGTTTCAGGTCTTCAAGACCAGACAATAGGGAAGCCGAGAAGGCTGTCATAGTGTCTCTCATTCTCCGCAAAACAGCTGTCCATACCTTCATGTGTGTTGAACTTAAACAAAGCAAAACAAAACAAAACAAAACAAAACAAAACAAATAAGCTAAAATCACTTTGAACAAAGAATGATAACTTTGCTGGACTACACATCATGACATTATGGAATCAGCACTGGGTACTCATTTTCTTCAAAGTAGTTGTTCATTTCAACATGTGTTATATAGTTGGTTCTTGCAAACTGTTTATAAGCTCTACACATGCATGAGTCTCTACATGTATATCTATCCTTTCTGTATTAG
>PVJX010020110.1:0-33813 GCA_004027295.1 Dolichotis patagonum | reverse complement strand
TGGTAAGCATGAGGCCCCATCTCATAGCTTCGAAGTCTTTCAAAGTTTTAAATCATCAGTTGGAATGGTGTTATCCTGTTTTGTTTGACTATATCATACGTGATGATATGAACAGCTGTTTTGAAGAAAACATTATGACAGCTATTGCTGATTTAATATTATCCTTCTTAGAAGTCCTACCATGGTTTTTTTTGTTCTATTACCATTGGTTCTGTCTACCATATTGTGTTTCATTGGAATTTGAATATGTGTGATAGTTCAAACAAATTTTTTTCTTTTTTATCAAAAATGAGATATTATAATACCCATTGATCATTTTCTGTTATTTGGTTCAGAAAGCCCTGGAATTCTTTCACTATATGCATGGCTTTATAGTATTGTGTTATGTTTGATATTATTGTAATTGAAACTATGCTCAACTATAGCAGAGTAAGAGATATGGCGTTAGATACTGTTGATGTCCAGTTGACTTAATGTAAAGTACTGTGTTGCCTATGTTGTCCTCTTCTGATCTGCCCCCTTTTGTTTTATTCTCTTTTAAATAAAAAAAATGAGAGGAAAAGAAAGTGCTCTAAAGGATATAATTGCATGTATGTTTAAGTGTGTAGGATGAATGACTGTATTACTCTATTTGTGTTATATCATGGAGCAGAACTGTTGACAGTCTCATTGCTTGAATGTGTACTTTGTATGTTTTAACTTTGTAACTTGAACAACTCTTTCCAAGATGACAGTATGTAAGTTATCAAGTAATGACTTCTCAGTATTTTTTGTTCTTTTCTTTTTTTTTCTTTTTTCCCTTGGAATCTTGTATTGTTCCTACCCCTTTTTCTATTTTGTTTGTTTTGTTTTGTTTTGTTTTGTTTTTAAATAAAATTTTAAAAAAAAGAAATCTATCAAATTCTAAATATAAGAATAATTGAAAAGATTGAACATGTTATGCATTTTAAATATATGTATAATCTCCATGATAAAACTGATATTAATCTTTTAAGTAAATGATTGAGCACATCAATTTATTCCTCTGTCTTATTCCAAATATGTTAAAAATGCTCTGCTAAGTGTTCAGAGAATATTAAGTAAGAATATATGGATGAGTGAACAAGAGAGGGAAGGAATATTGAGAATGCTAGAAATAGCAAGATACACATAGCAGAAATTGGAAGTGGTGGTCTTAATAACTGTATCATGACAGAAATAAACCATAAGCCCTAGAATTTGTAGAAGCTACAAGCCACACTGTAGTTCTTTTCATTCCTCAAAAGAAAATTATAAATCTCTATGAGATAGCTGAGCAGTGTTTTTGCCCATCACAAACTGTTTGCCCCACATCATAGGAGGAAAAATTTATTTTCCAGATGAGAATTCTGAACTTGTGCCAAGACTGTGGGTGTAACCCAGCAAGTGTTATCTATTTTGGGTGGAGACTCTAGGTTTGAATATTAGCAAAAAGAGAATTTCAAAGTGAGTCAAAATACTCTCAAAAATAAAGATTTCACACAGATAACATAAGGGGAGAACATTTTGTAGACAGATACTTTAGCAGAAGTCAAGGTCACAGACAAGAATAAGAACATGTTTGGAAGTTCAGTGACACAAAAGAATATTATGTATTGAATATTATGTTAGTATTTGAATCAAAAATAGTATGCTAAAAGCAGTGTGATGTTTTTCAAATAGATTTCACCAAAAATACCTGCTCATTTGATTTTAGACAATTTTCATATTATGCATATATATATTATATGCTTACTGTCTGTTTTTATGAATTTGAGGTAATTACTTACTTTCTTCCATGTGACTCATTTTCTTTGTCTGAAACCTTTGTGATGATTAAATAAGCTAGCATAACATATATATATGTATGTATATATGTATATGTATATATATATATATATATATATATACATACACACACACTTAAAGCAAAGTTATAGGACTGAGGGTAAAAGAAAAGAGATTGCAGTTCTCATTTTTTGTCCTTTCTGTACTTCTAGAATGTATTTTATATCGATAAATAATTTGGTTAAAAATAAAAAAGACATTTACAAATAAACTCCTTCAATTATATAATTCATCTCCATGATTAATTAATGGAGGAATTAGAAGAGAAAATGAAGATCAGTGAGGAAAGACAAAGCGGATGACTAGTGGTTTCCTAAAGAAAGAACGTGAAGACAGAGACCAGGCAGATCCAGTAAAGTAGAGGGAAAATGAGGTCATTTGGTTCCACAGTGCTACTATTCGTTTGGTCATGAACAGCTGTTCACTAGTGCTGTTTGTTCTATGTCTGCACCTCTGAACATAGCACTTTGACTTATTAAATAGGCTGGTATATTCAATCATTCACTGTAATCTGGACTCCCATGAATACCAAAATGTGGGACTGCTCAAGTGCCTTACATAAAGTCTTGCACTATTTACATACAACCTATACATACTCTCTTGTAGACTTTAAATCATCTCTAGATTACTTACGGTACCTAATGCACTGTAAATGCTATGTAAACTCTTGTTATCCTGTATTGTTTAGCGAATAATGACAAGCCAAAAAGTCTGTACACATTCAGTACAATCATTTTTTTCAAATAGTTTTGATCCTTGATTAGTTCAATTCGTGGGTGCAGAACCTACATATATGTAGAGTTAATTGTATCTGCTGTAATTTTTTTTTATTTATTAGCCTTTAAAACCTCAAAGATATTTGAAGAATCAGAAAAAGTATTTGTAAGTCAAAAGCAACACGATAGGGCACATCTCAGTATCTATATGGAAGAGGTAAGTTTCTGAATGTGTCCAATTGGCAAAAGACACCTGAGCGTCTGAATAGTTACAGAAAAGGATGGGAATGCTGAAAAGGCTCCATAGGTAAGTGATCAGGGACACAGGGTACCCAATCTTTTTGACACAAAAGTTTGATTATCCTTGTTAGAATTCTGAATGAATCCTGTGTGGAAACTCATTTCTTTTTTCTTTCCTCAGCCCTCTATTTCCATCTGCACTGATTATTCCTTCTGAATCATTCATATGTTCCTCTCCGTCTGTTAGACTTTAGACTGATAGAGCAGGCTCCACTCAACTATAGCCTGAACTCTTTCTCAATTCAGTCTTGCTTTCCAGATTTTCCCTGACCTCTCTTTGAAGTTCCAAGTCTTCACATACAGCTGCCCAAATAGTACCTCCACATGAGTGTCTGCGAGGCATGGGTTCACCCACTTTACCAATATTAGGATACAAAATATGAATTTAGCATTTATCTGGAATTCACATTTAACTCTGCTACCCGTATTTTAAACTGGTTAATATGTTTAACATCCAGTTATCACCTAGATGACTAGAAACCCTGTTATATGGAAGAGAAATCCAACTCAAACACATTAAAGCATGTAAAAACTAATTTTGAGAATATCTATCTGAGAGTTCATGGGCTAAACCTGCCTTCAAGAATAAGACTTTCAGGATTTAACGAGCATCAGGATTTGGTTCCTCACTCCGACTCTTGGCCTGCTTTGTCTGTGCACTGGCTTCATTCTGTGGCATGCTTTCCCAGCATGGTAACCTCTGGCTGTTTCAAGCTGAAACCTTATTCACTTAGCAACCACTTTGGAAAAAGAACACCCTTTTCCCCAGTAATTCAACCCAAACTCATGGATTGCATTTGGCCAGGCTATCTGTTATGACTAAATCAATCAATTTGATGGAAGATTCTAAAATGCTGATAAACCAGGCTTTCATCTCATACACATATTTGGATCTGGGAATTAAAAATAGTCCCCCTAAAAAAACCCCATATGATGACGTAGGAAACAAAATACACAATAAAAAAGTCAGAATGTTATATTTAGAAGTCAGAATGGTTGCAGAACAGGGAAAAAATAACAGATATCCCCTACACTCCCCCAAATTGTATGTGTCAGTAAGTGACATAATTCTTTAATTGCTCAAGTCAGAAATGTAACAGTCTTTTTTTATGCTTATGTTTTATTCACCCAGTAAATCAATCTGTCTCCAAATGCTGTCTATTCTACTTCTCATATTTAACTCAGTCTGTTTCTCTAGTCTAGGTGATCATCATTGTATTCCTAAAATTTTGCCACAGTGCCCTACCTCTGTGATCCTTGCTTCTAGCTTTTAAAATCCATTATCTTTACAGAAGTATAAATAAGTTTTGAAGGATAAATCAAATTATATCTCTTCTTTTCTTAAAATCATCCCATGGCTTCCCTTCATCCTTTAAATTCTTATGTGATCTGCTTCTTGCCAACAAATTACAGACATCATTCATATACCCCTTTCACTACAATTTCTGCTTACCACATCCAGCCACACTGACCATCCTGAAATCTCTTAAATGCTAAGGGCTCCTCTCTGGATCCTTTGGATTTCTTAGAAAAAAAATTCCCTTTTCTGTATCTGGTTTTAAATCTCTCAGGCCTCAGAATAAAGGCTATTTTATTAAAAATTCTTTCTCTATGCACTTTATATAGAGAAAATATTCAGTCACTATTACATGTGCCTGTATATCCTATGCAATATAAATGATAAGAAATCACCTCATTTGTGGTTTTTTTCATCTCATTATTTATATTTACTTGTGGAATATAAGGTCCAAGATAGGAGACACTTGTTTCCTCACAGAATCCCTAGAATAAAGACTCAACTTTTTCCATATTAAGTTCTCAAAAATTATTTGCTATATTGGCACATTAATAAATGAGTGTAAGAACCACTATTAACTCATATGTTTTTGCATTTGGTAGGTTGACAGTGTATCAAAATAGACTGAGTTGATTTGACATTAATTTTGAAAACTGCCACAAAAGGTATAACAGATGTAACATTATATGTGCTCTTCAGTGAAGCTTTCTCTGGTGATGTTGAAAAGAGTGAGATAAAGTTGGGCACAGGTTAGATTTTGTTGTGAACTACTTTACTATCCAGCTAGTAGAAAAATATAAAATGATGCAATTCACTACTTCATGCTTTTGAATATGTTCTTGTACAAAGGTCAAATGCAAAATTTAAGTATTGGACAATTAACCTCAGGGGACTAACCTTTACATAGATTAAGGATTAGTTGAGTATGCCCTCAATTATAAACTTCTTCTGATAAAATTGGGGTCAGTATTGAGGCAAGAAATATTTGGTATTCAGAAAAGCATCACAGAACATGGAAAACATCAAAGTTGATGGTGAAGCCTCCATAATTATTTAAGGGGAGAGGACTGTATATCTTAGAATATTAATGTAAGTATGCTTATGTATTTGTTTAAGATATTTCTGAAAAACAAGCAAGCAAAGAAGTGACAACCGAACAGAATTCAGTTAGATAATTCTAATGTACTTGTCACTGATCAAATTGAAAATTATGAATTTTTAACTTCATGAGTAAGACGCTTTATACAGAAACAAATATAAAATACATGTGTGAAACTAAAATCATTTGGCAGTTTCTTTTCACTTCATTGAATAATTCACTTATTCATCCATAGAATAAAGATAATTGATTGCCTAGGACTGTTAGCCACTGTGGTAAGTATGGAAGAAAATGATTGGAATAACGACATGATTTCTATACTAAAGATTATTTAGTCTGTTGTGGAATATATACAGTTTTGGAATGACTACAGTTAAAAACACTTCAAGGCTCAGAGCAGAGCTAAGGAGGCTTTTGTGTGGGAATTTTGGAGGACAGTTCAGAGAAATTTTTTATGTAGATGGAGCTTGCCTTCATGCAAGTAAAAAATAATTTTAGAAAGAATCTTATATACAAACAGAATATTTAAAAATCACAAATTCATGGAAAAACATGGAATTATGTCACATGGTGGTTAACCTATGTTCATTTGATCATTCAACAAATCTTTACTGTATACTTACTATATGACAGGCACTATTGGATATTCCAGAGATAAATTTGAGATTACTACACTTATGAAGCATCATTAGGCAGACTTGATGGCATGCTGTAACTGCAGGGGAAAAAAGGAAAATGAAAGATAAGCTCAGTTACAGTAATGAGAATGGTTTTCTGGGAAGAAATAGAAGTGAATCATGGATCTATATAGTTTCACTGAAAACCTTTACATGTAGTACATCATAAAGAAGTCCTGTAGTTTATTTATTGGTTTGTTTATGTCTTCTTGAGACAGGGTCTCACTATGCAGTTTAGGCTGGCTTTGAGCTCACTTTGTAGCCCAGGCTGGTCTTGAACTCGCAATGATCCTCCTGCCTCAGCCTCCAAGTGTAGTTCATTTATACTGCCATTTTAAAAAATATAAATAGTATCCTTCTCTTCTCTTTAGGTTTCAAAATCTTAAGTATGAACCAAATAACTCTCATTTCTTCTTGTCCATTAGGCTCCCTTACTCCATTAATTTAATGGTTATTTTTCCTTTTAAATCCTCCAACTACCTAAGCAAGAAGGTCCATTTTCTTTTCATGTTTATGTGTTTTAATGATCTTATTTTAAATCTGGAGCAAAATTTCCTTTCTTATGGATCTAACAAATCATGCAAACACAATGCTTATATATAATATCAAACAGCCCCCTCAAAGTGTGGAGATTCTTTTACTGGTCCACAACAAAGTACAGAAATTGGAACTAAGTCTATAATACCTTTTATTGAAAGTTGGTAAGTTTATGCGTGTGCAATCTGATCATAATATAAAGATGGATGTGTAGCTTGTGTATTTCTTTTCTATTAACGGAGTGTTATTCTATTAAAATTATTCATCTTTGAGGAATGAGAATAGTGATATTTAAAAAGTGAGTGAGCAAACAGAGAAAAATACTGATCTTTTGCTGAGCATAACTATCGCAAAGCATTGATATTGAACACTGTTGACGCCTACAACATGGTAATTATTCACTGTACTCTTTTAGAACTTATAAAACTATGCTCTTCTTACAGAAGTACATGTTGTGACAAATTATGGCTAAATACACACTTTAGCATACCTATTCATTCCTTTCCTGAGTTGTTGTTGATCTTCATACTCCATGTTTGCATTCATTTTCCCAAAATTTCCCATAATATACTCAAAGTAGAATAATAAAATTATTACTGCTCTTGAAAAACTTATATTCCATACTTGAAGCAATATTTTAAAGCATGAACGAATGTTAAACCATACAGAAAAAAATGTATTGTTTTAACTTTATGTTTTCATCACACGTTTCTAATGTTGCAAAAACTTAAGACAAAAGTGTCACCAATGTTAATTTTAAGGTATGAGCACTCTCTTGTAGGTCCCACATACCTCATATTGTCAAAGAAGGTCAAGGAAAATACCTTTAATATAGATTTTGAAGGGCAATCTCTTCAGAGTTAGGTTGTAAGGTTTATATGACTTCAGGTTGAAAACACACTTGAAAGCTTGTCAACAGGAGCATGATGCAGAGAGATGATGGGAAATCAGGCACTCGGAACTTGAACAGGAAATGTTGTTTAGTCCCGCTGTGGTGTACAGGGCCCATTACAGGTGATAACCAGTCAACCTAAGAGCAAAATGAAAATAAAAGACTGATGTACACAAGTGAAATCTGCACAGGTAACATTATAGTCTAGTTTTAAACTCTTCAGTGGTGTATCTCCACTTGGCTTTTCATAAGCTATTTCCACATCTTAGTCACTCTCAAGGAATATCTAAACAAATGCCACGCACAAATGAAAGTTTAATTATGCTTTGTGACTTATAAATGAAAAAATTTAAACCATCAGGAAAATAGTTATTGAAGACATTAAATACAAGCAAGTAAGCATTTAAGATTGATGAATGGATTATTTTTTGATTTTTAAAGTCATTTTTAACATTTAATAATATACATCACTCGATCAAATCAAACCTCTGAGATTCTGATGCAATAATTGTGGAGTGAATGTGTACCTCCACATGTTTAGAAAGTACCCGAGATGGGACAAGGACTAGAAACACCAGAAATTCAGCATCCAAAACAATAGAATGACTTAAACCCCTAGGTCATTACAAGCTGGTCTGGTGCTTGCTGCTGGGACATGCTATTCTCTTGCTAAATGTTAACAATCTCACCGAGTAGAAGCATCAGACAAGGTCATTCTGGTAAGGGAACATATAAACAAAGTCACTGTGTCACCTAGAAAATGTGAAATTCCTCTGTTGGCTAATGTGAATGACTGTCACAACTTTGCCTATTGTGGCTTGTTCCCACCATATTCTCCCCTTCCTATAGATAACATGTGGTGAGACAATCATGGAATTTCCCTGGTTGATTGACAACACCCAATCCAGTCTTTGGCCCTTAGATGTTCTTTAAGGTTTTCTGACTAAAACTCCACTTTATTATAAGTCCTTGCTAACACTGTCTTGCCGAGACACTGCATATAGCTCATGGTGTGTGTATTTCACCTTAGCTGCAATGAGTAATGCACCCAGTTTTCCCACTACCATTGTGTTCTTCATGTTTTGTGGCAATATATTTATTATTATGTATGTACATATATATACATATGTATATATACATACATGTGTATGTGTGTGGTATGTATCAAGTGGAAACAAATGTGGTATCAAATATTATTAGCAACAAAGAGTATTGACTGTAGGGTCAGCGTCTTCACTATTTTCCTTTTGCCTTCCACTAGAGGCAATGGAAATGCTAAATGATCTGGAAACTTACATTACAGCAGGAAATTAAGAGGAAAAGCATCCTCCACAATTGATAAGTGTGTTGTGAGAGCTACTTGTGGAAGGCAGAATAATGCTGCTTCCTTGACAGATGTTCACATCTTAATCCCTAGAACCTTTGGCCATGTTATCTTACATGAGCAAAAGGGGTTTTGTAGGTATGATCAAGTTAAAGATCTTTAGATGCAGACTATGTTGTAACATCCCGATTAACCTAAGATAACTGCAAAGCTCCTGTAATTGGGGAGCAGGAGAATTGGTCAGACAAGTCGTGAGAATGAATGTTGATGGTTTTAAAGATGGAAAGGGGGAACATGAATGAGAGAATACACGTGGTCTCTAGAAACTGGGAAAATTGAGGAAGTTAATTCATGTGAAGAAGCTCCAGCCCCAATGACATCTCATTTTTAGGATTCCTCCTTTCTAGAACTTCTAACAACTTAGGTTATATTAAGCTAGCATATTTGTGGTAATTTGATGTAGTGGCAAGAAGATGCTTGTCACCAAATCTATCCCCAAAGAGAAGAACAGCATCCTCTTATGCCTATTAAATCATCTTCCCAGAAGACTTCTCACAATGGGGCTCAGAGTCTTGATTGCAAAGGTGCTGAGGTCGATGTAAGCTTCCCATATAAAAATAATATAAAAATATAAACATGCTGTGTTTTCTTTGGCAGCACATATAATAAAAATGTAAACACTCATTGACTAAGGACTTTATAATAAGAACAGAAGTTTAATGTTAGTAAGTAAATACCATCAAGAAATCTCATATGCATAATGCCTAAGAATTTGATGAACCATTAATGTAGATATACTGTATATTTAAATGTAGATTATATACAAATATAACTGATAAGAACTTTTGCTTTCTTTTTCTAGGAGAATAAGTGTAGGTACAAGGCTATCAAAAGTATAATTGAAAATGAACTCTTAAATTTGAATCAGCAGGATACTGGTCCTTTTAGAAGTTGACCTCCAACAAACACTTTATTCCTCTCCAGAAGATACCACATGTCTGCTAAAATGAAATCAAGGCCAGTTGATATAGATATCTTGAACTGCTGGGGTTACATGTGTTTCTAGCATGGGTTATACTCATTCGTACCAATTCCTAAAGCACAAAACCTTCAAGGCATAAATGGGATCAATGAAATCACATTATGTGCTTTTGTATTATTTTGAAAGTGAGGAGTCCGTTCATTTTTTCTTCGTGCTGCCAGAAAACAAATCTTCATAAGCAAGAACTATTACAAATAGAAACAGAGGAAAAAGATTCCTGGTACACTAATTTTACAGACAGATTAACTTTAAATCTCATAGTAAATTCAACATTAGTACCCCATTATAATTCACAGCTCTCCTTTCAAGGCTATTGTTGAAATTTCTGATATTATCTTGAATCTCTCCCATCAGCCATTACCCACTGATCTTCTTTTGAATTACATTATTATTGGAGCATCTTACAACACTGACAGCACTGTATCAGAAATTATCTACTCTTGTGTTCAGTCTTTATGTCTGCAATTTAACAAAGTTATCTTTTGACAGTAGAACACTGTCACTAGGTTTCTATTTGTCAATTTTATTCCAGTTCATAATTGGGAGAAGTATTTAAGCACTGACATTGTTATTTTAGCTCCTTTCCCTCTCTGATTTCTTCATGTATCCATCCACACACGCATCTCATTTCCTGTGTCAAGTAACTCCCTCCCTATTACACTCTTCTCTCCTGCCTGTCCTCAACAGTGTGCCCCACCATTGCGGTCACCCTCCTTCCTCTTGTCCTTCCCTCATATATGACCTCATACCTTCAGCCCTGCACAATTGTGTCTCTTTCTTCTATTTATCTGGGCTTGTGAGGGTTCCAAGAGAAGTACATTAAAGTTTTATACTGATTTGGGCATCAATCCCTGCTTCTTGAATACACCTGGAATTACCCCTATCCCCCAGTCACAGTTTTGTCACTTTTGGCAAGTTACCTAGTGTGTTTTGCAACAACAGAAGCTATCCAGCAGAAAAATCATCCGCTCTTAAGAAACTTACCACTGAACTACAAATTCTATTATACATATACACTGTTAATTATATCCCCACATTCAGGTCAGTCATTTTCTAAACAAACTTGCACCTTAGCCTGCTTCAAGAAATTGTTACAACAGAAGTCCTTCGTTGTTATCTTTCTGGCATCTTTGAGTTTTCTTTACTTTTTTGAACAGTTTTCTTATCCTCCACTTCAGTCTATAATAAGAACTTTGTCTTATGTTTCTTTACATGTCTGTTCATTTACTTTTGTAATACTTAGTCAATAATGTTGGAGACCACTAGAGGAGCTGCTCTGAGCAGGATTTAAATTTTACTAATTGGCTCTCTATGTTTATCTGTGAGTGTGTCCTAGACCTCGGCCCCTTGCCTGGCGATGGGAGCTGATTCATAGTAAGTGAACCTCTATGAATCACTGGTCCTGGCTGAGGCCTGTGGTGGCCTGTGAAGCCAGAGATACCTCAAAGGGCAAGATAAGGCCACAGCTGCGGACACTTGGCTCCAACCCCAGTTAACAAGATAGAGACTGTAGCTGCAGAAATTACCCAAGCAGTATCAATCCTACCATAAATGTCAATTGGAGATAGGACAGTTCTCCTAAATTGGCATAATTTCCTACTTTGAGAAGTCCTTGAAGTGACTCCCAAGGTCCTGCTCTTTACCTGCGCAGTCCTCAGTTTCCCCACCTTTTGTCCTAATAAAGTGGGCTGATCCAGAGAAGCTTTAGTCTTAGCCCTCAGAGTCTCGAGCTTAACAAAGGGTTTTGACCCTCCTGGATCCATAAAAAATCATATAACTTGTCACATTCTATTTAACCTCCATCGTACACTTGTTTGGGAGATCGGGGATCTAGGTCAGGACCCGATACAATAACATGGAATTATCTCTCTCTAACATCAATAAATGTGGAACTAAGGCATGTGATTACTTTTCTGTTTTATCCGAAGTTTTTGAGTACTCACAGAAAGCATGTTACACGGTGTATCTCCATGTTCCTAGTGTGTAGGTTACAGGGTATGCTGACTACACTACTAATTCATATATGAATTTTAGCTCTTCAGGATTTCCCAGCCTACCTCAGAATACCTTTTCCTTCTGTAGGAATATTTTTCCATACTTTTATATTGCTAAGGATAATAAAGTAGCTTCACATTTTAGTGGTACTTAAAAGTGTGTCTTTATGCAATCAGAACATGGGAGGTATTTCCTTAAGTTAAAAACAAAGACAAATATGATGATAATATATTGCATATGTACATCAAGTTATCACTCTCTACACCATAAATATGTGCAATCAAAAACAATAAATTTAAAAGCAAGCACAAATAAAAAGAAAACAACATATAATTGATCAGACCAGTCAACTAAAAATTTCACTTAAACATATTTGAATATATTTATATTTTTAAAGAGTCAATCAAAGGGGATTTAGTTTGACATGAAAGTATAAAATGAGAGAGCACCAGCAAACAAAAGTGAACAATAATCTCTGGTGTATTCTTTTTTAAAAAATAAAGATATCAATCTTTTTAAAATCAGATCCCCATCCTTTGGAATACATTTAATCTTAATCTCCACAGTGACCCAATCTCCAAATATGGACACATTGGATACATAGAGGTTTAACATATGAATTGGATGGTTCACAATCATTCAGGCTTTAACATAATTTTTGATGAAGTTCCCAAACACATATTTTACCTAATTTTCAATTCCCTTTTGAATTTGTAGAAATTCATTGTATGTCTCAATTTGTATTGAGTTGACACACTGTAAATGTCTTCTTCCATATTGTGACTTGCCTGTTCAGTCTTTAAAAATATGTTTATATAATCAGAAGTTGTTAAGGAAACAATCAGTTACTTTTTCTTTCTGATTACTATTTTCGTAGTATCTTTCATAAAACCATTGCCTACTCAGAAAGTGTTATGATATTCTTTTACATTAACTCCTAAAGCACTGCTGTTTTAACATTAACTTTTAGGATTACGATACATTTGAATACAATATTTTGTATGATGGGAGGTAGGTGAGATTTCACTTTGTCTTCAGCTGAGCACTCACTTGATCCCACAACATTTACTGGAAAGAACACGTTTTACCCACTGCACTTCAGCATAAACTTTTTAAAAATAATGTAACTATGTAAGAGTGGGTCTGTTTATTGAACCAACATTCTGTTTAATTGGTTTGTTTATATCTGAGCCAATTTGTAAATTTAATTATGGAGGTTTTGTAGTAACTCTTTATATCTGCTTGTGTGCGATCTTCAACTTTATTTTTTTTTAATTTCTCTTGACTCTTTTTAGTCATTTATATATTTGTATAATTTATAAATAATATGTCAGCTTTTCACAAACAAATGTGGTGGATATTAAGATTGCACTGAATTTATACATCTACTTGGGGATAATTGAAATCTTAGCAACAGCAAGTCTTACAGTGCACGAACATTATGTGTCCCATCCATTCTCTGTGTCTTGTTTTAAAATTTGTGCGGCTTGAAGTTTGGCAAATACCTCACAAAGAGAAACTGCATATGGGATACAGAAATCGTTTCTCAGTACTTTCCTTCTTTCCAACATTTAGTACCCTAACAAGTTCTTTGGTTGTCTTGAGCGCCAATTATTTTCTTCCCAGAATATAATAGGAAAATGTGGCAAGCTCTACTTTGTTGCTTGTTTTTAGTACTCACAATGGCTACACTAGGAAGCTTTAATGTTCTCTGTTTTATTACATTCTAGTTTAAAGAGTAAGTTCTGATATTTAATTTTTAAAGTTATTTTCTATCATGGTCTCTTATTATTCTCTTGCATCAGTTTTCAATATAGTTTTGCTAACACCAATAGTTGAATACTAACCTTGTAATATTTGAGTACTAACTTTATTTTGGGTAAGAGTTGACAAATATACAGAAAAAAATAGAGCAACTTCCTTCTGAATTAGGGTTTTACAGAAATAATCACGTATTGTGCAGTTGCACAAGATGAGTTAAGTAATTACCAACATTTGCTTCAATCCAATCCTATCTAGAGTAAAACCCAAAGAATCAATTGCTCACGTATATTTAGTAGTCTGGTCTACAATTTTCCATAGTTTGTGTCTTCTAAATTACTGATTTAGTTAATGTCATCATTACAATATAAATTTTCCCTTAATTTTATTTCTTTAGTAGCCAAAAATTTGATGTTAATTTTAATTAAATGATATTTGTCTTTCAGAAAATTTGCCTGATCCATCTCTAGTGCTCCGTGGTGGTATTTGGTATCCATTTCACTCTGGGTCTCTAAATGTCAAGGATCATTTCTTACTGGATCTGAGAGCTACTTAAGGAGCCAGAGGTAATAAATATGTGCAAGAAAATCTTCATTACTTGGCTGAAGGAAAAGCTCAGTGCTAGAGCCCTTATTTAGCACGTGTGAGGTACTGGTTTGATGCTCAGCACGTGTGTGCACACACACAAACCCACACACATGCACACACAACCACACACTCACCAGCTCTTCATGACTGGGTGTCTCTTATATGACATATACATTCTAGTCATTGCTTCATTTAATCCCCTAGAATTAGATAAGCCTAGTTTAACATCCCCTCCATTGGATAGGTACAGAAACTGCTATTCTGTGAAATAAATAGTTATCCATAATGATAAAATACACAGAGCTAGAGCTTGTAAAATCTCTGTCTTATTTTAGAATTTTCCAGTATCTAAAGTTTGATAGATTTCTTGTAAACTATGTCTTTCATTAACCTTTAAGTTAAGAACCCTTCACATCTTGCCTAATGAAGGTAATGCTCTTTTATGTAAAATTATTTTCTTTTGGAAACAATTGATGTATGGACTATTTTATAGAGAATTGGTTTGAATGTTTTAAAAGTACATGTGTTTTAAAAATAGGTTTAAGAAATTCGATAGGATAAAATTGTCAGTACTTAATTATCGTTAATTTTTATTTGTATTCTATCTGAATAACAACTGTCAGGTTTATTCACAGAAACCACTGAATCCTCCATTGTCATAAATTTACTTAGAAGAAAATAAAAATGTAAGAGTTTGGTATTTTAGAAAAAATGGACTATATTTACATAATAGGCTATTTTTCTCTATTTAGAGAATTTGCAGATACAGCCTCATATAAATTCAATATTGTGAATAACTTGCTGTGTGACACTATAAATCATACAAATACTGTATGCCTCAGCTTGGTAAACAAAAAAGAAACAGAAGATTGGTCTAGATTATTTCTATTATTCCTTAGAGATTAAAAAATCACGTATTGCTTTATTTAAATTTGCATATATCAATGTGATATGCAAATAACATTGCTTCATGTGTGTTTACATTTTGTTTATGGTACCTAATACTAAAATCAGCAAAATCCAAATATGAGATTTAGTTCTTCAATGTCTATAGAAATGCTGCAACAATAAGCTCAACTACAGCAGGGCAAGTTATTAACTCTTCAAAATGTAAGAATTAGCTAATGTTTACAGAGTACCTGAGTGTAGCTTTATATCATAGAATGTAATATCATAGAACATAGATAAGACTTGGTCTAGAGAACTTATGACCTAAATGCTTAATACAAGACACTCTTAACCTAGCCAAGCAATTTCAGATGTCTTATAATCAAAGCTAAGAAACATTAGATGTTTTAATAGCCTTATGAGTTTAATAGCCTTAGGAATGTCTATAATTACCCATGTTAGCAGCCAAGATGCCTCTCAGCCAGAGGCACTCAGCCTTTAATAGCCAGCAAGCCACTTTGAATAGGGTTGAAAACACTTTTAAACCTTTTGGGGTTATTAGGGATAATTACAAGTGGTTGAAAGTGTATAATATCATTTATCAAAGCACTAAAAGCTGTGCCATAAGAAATATAACTCAACATTAGCAAATGAAATTTGAATACTTTGGTTAAGATATAACTAAGTGAAATAAGCTAAGTAAATATATTGAGGTTTTATTTTATATAAACTATATTAAATATAACCTAAATATAATATATGCATGTACATATATTTGCATGTATTAAACATAAATACATACAGATATAAGTGAAAATTAAAGTTAAAATAATGTATACAGAGTCCACTAAATTAATGTATGTATCAGAAAAAGAAAATTTTGTATGAACATTTTAATATTAAATTTATTGAAACATCACATGATTAAAACAAACTATTTTTGGTCTCTACAATCACAAAAGATGTCAAAATGGTAGCCATTTGCTTATTAGTAGCAGTGTGGAAAACTGTTGAAATGAGTACAGATTTTTTTAGGCAGAATGTGTGTGTGTGTGTGTGTGTGTGTGTGTACAGAGTTTATTTTAAAAAGTTTTGACCTTAAAGGGTCACTGTCCTATGTCTCATTACAGGATGTCATTGCTGTTCATTATATAGCTAGCTAGGTAAAAATTTTCCTTGTGAAACATCCAGTTGAAGAGCTAAGCACTACTAAAATTAAAGTCTGTACTGAATGACCAGCAATTATTGCAACATAGTTTTGAAGGCAAGAGCCACTATTTAACTTTGACCTAGACTCACCAGGAAAGCCTTTCCTGCATTGAATCACTATCATTATTTGTGATAACCATAGGGCTTCTCATTGTAGGGCTTCTAATTGTGGAAAATTATTATGTGTGGAACACTATTGAAAAACACAGGTTCAAGTTGCGTGACATAACCTACCTTTCTGAGACGAACAAACAAACATGACTTCCATATATTAACCATTAAGTTGTAGTTTGCTAGATTTGTAAAAGTTGTCAAGATGATTCTTAGAGTATCTACAACATTAAATATATATATATATATATATATATATATATATGCTAAAGGAAATTATTTGATTAGAAAATGTTTGTAAAACTGACCTAAAAATCACATGCATGTCAACCAGCATCTCCAAAATTAATCAACCTAAACAGAGTTAACTTTTTATTACTGTATCATTAATAGAAGGTTTATTTGGCCTCCTTCCACATGTTTTTTTCTGGTACTAAAATAAGCAAATGGATGGGATAAATTCTATGTAAATTAGTTAAGTAGCTAGGTAGCGATCTCAACACACAGCGAGGATATACAATTTTAATTTCTAATAAAACACTTATTTCATATTCAAATTTTGGCTACTCAACTAAATGACAAAATCCATTATTAACCTTAGCCCCGTTAGTATCCTTTTGTGATCTTTCACATGTTTAAGTGGCAATTTTTCTTTTATTACATCTGAAATTCAGTATTTCTACATGTTCAGTGCCTATATGATAGACTAGCCTGCTTTTTATCAGAAATTAGCAAGCCATTATAAATGGAAATTTGAATTTGCATAAATGGAGCTTTTTAAGGAGTCCTGGGAATGGCCTGCTCCTTCTCACAGTCAAACTTCTAAAAGTAATTCTTCATGGTTAACTCATAATCTCAAATTTCACCAATGATTTTCATGTTTTGAAATGCAAATATTTAAAAGAACGGAATACAGAGTTACCACCTTAAAGTCACGTGTTTGATCTCATCGTTTCCCTACTGTTTGTCAGAAATCTACAGATATAAGTGATAGAGAGAGACACAAGGACAGAAGTAAGACAATGTGAAGCAGATGATTGATTACCTGCACTTTCGGCGTGTTGGTTGCCTCATGGGACAACTGCAAATACAAGAGAGTGAGGACGTGTCTAAAAGAACCTGCCTACTACAAAGTTCCTTGGCCCCATTCTTGTAAGCAAATAGCTGCTTACTTAGGCATTCCTAAGGGGAATGAAAGAGACCATGGGACATTTATCAGTAAGTTCAATATAATTGATTTTGTCTAAAACTGTACATAAGCTAAAATTACTTACATTATCCCTATAACATCCATGCTATCTCTGTGTACTTTAAAATATTTAGATATGTGTATTAATACAAATATATAAATCAGTATATATATATATATATATATATATATATATATATATATATATTCATTTTTAATTCCTGGAATAAAAATTCAAAAGGTTTACTTCAAATGTTTCCTGTTGAAACTTATGGCTTCAGAAAGCCAGTATTTGGTTAAGAATCATGTCCTAGGGCAACCGCTCTATTAAAGTAAGGAACTGAACACAGTGAAGCATATGTGAGTTATACAAAGTATCCTCAAGATAACATTTGTCTCAGAAAACAATATTTTTTTTTGCCTAAAGCCAAAGTCTTCTATAACTCTTTGCAAATGAACAGGCAAGGGTATTACATTCCTAATACTAACATCACTATGTTTGTATTTGCATGTATTATAGTAACAAAGAGAAAAAAAATCACCTAGGGAAAAGGACCAAGACATAGGGGAGGGAAGAGAGAAAAATGAGATTTAAAAAAGAGTTGAGTTATGTTGTGTACCTGTATTAATTCACCACTATAAATGTAATCATTACGTGGTACAGACATGTACAAATTAAAGAATCTGTAGGTGAAAGTCATGGTGTAATATATATATAAAATGACATTTAAGTGACTATTCTCACCCAAATAAAGAAATCCAAAATAGAAAAAAATTAAAGGTGAGTTATATTTATTTAGAATAAGAGAATACACACCATTCTAATTTCTAATATAGAATATTTTTTCAGATAGTCATGTAACTATAAAGATAAAACTTTTATCAGTGGTGCAAACAATCCGAATTCCGGTGGTGCATTTGGTGGTGTGAGATGTCACTCAGATGCACGTCAGGACTGAAGCAATCAATCCTCCTGCTTCTGAGAATGTTATTTGATTGCAGTTTACAGCAGAGAATTTCCCCAGGGATTGTTTTTAGCCAAAGGGAAATGTTACACCTAATGTTACAACCAGAGCATCCAATGACTGATATAAGAAGGGATAAAAGATCTAGCTCTCTTGCATCCTCCAGGACAACACTGAGGACACTTCATGCCTTCAGAGTTTCCAAAGTGGTAGCAGGCTTCTCTTGTGACTGCATTACGCTTGAACATCTCCCCCTTCCCTTTGCAGGTATGTTTATTCTACCTGAGGAGTTGATTCTGAAGGCAATCCACAGTTAATTACCCGCCATCATCAATTCCACATCTTGAAAAGATTTTTCAAGAGGCGGACCTGGCTGTAGCCATGAATTTTAGGATACTCTGTTGAACTACTGCATATGGATCAACAGACATCTATTTGCATAAGGATCTCAGATTTCAGCAGAGAACTCAGCCTGAGAGAAAAGAGAATAGGCAGCTTGATCCAGTCAAAATCTTTATAATACACAGGCTCTGGAGGGCTGCCTGGATGCCTCTTCCTGAATAAAGATTAATTATCTCCATTTTGGTTAAACCTGGCCCTATATCCATGTACTGAGACGTACGGAGCTGCCTCCATCATTTCTTTATCCCTTTCATTGGCTTTAAGCATTGTAAATAGGACTGGCTGAGGTGCTGATGCATAATCTATGAAGCTGGGTGATAGCCCCTGATTCCACTGCTTTTGATTCCCAAAAAACCTTGTTGATCCATGCAGGATGAAGAGCCACCACTCCACACTGTCAACTGAGTTGTAGCCTTGAGCTAAGAGGATATGAGTTTCCAGGGCAGAAAAGTTTACACATCAGAACTGAATCACAGACCCCAACGCATTATTATGCAGATTACTCCTCCTGCATATCCTTCTCCCTCTACATACTGCAGAGGTAATTACAGACCTCCTACCTAGCCCAGCGCACAGCACTCATGGACTTCTGCCATTCTCACAGTCACTGATTCTTGAGCCACCGCCTTCTTCATAAATGAATAAAAACCTGGGTTTAAATCTGGGTTGAGGCCTTTGTTCTGATGAAATTTCACACTGGCCAGATTTAGGACCCCTTGGCTCCTTATAACTATAAATATAATCATAGTCTCTTTATTGTCACCAGAAGTTACACTGTAAGTGAATGATTGGAATTAACTTATTGGAATTCCAATAACTTTTCCATGAGATTACAAATATAAACTTCCTGAACTGAGATGAGGACTGATAAGAGCTCTCTGTATGTGCACTCAATGTGGCAGGAATGCACAGCCTTCTTGGCACAATGACCACTATGCAGACTCAGGTGCTGACCATCCACTGGACTAGCATAAGCAATTTAAAAGTAGGCAGAGCATTTTACTAATTACAGTGCTCAGACACAAGTAGCAAGTACGAGTCTATTCATCAAGGATAACAATGGGAAAGCACATCCTTTATCTGCAGAAGAAAAAGAACTTAGCCTACTGATTATAAAGCTGTTAAATGATGCAAACATTAAGGTGCCACCTAAGCAAGCTTTTGGATTACGCTATGAAATAGTTACATTCTACTCTTCCTTTCCCAAAGCCATTACACTCAATATGATTGTTTGGGATAAAATAGGTGAAAGCTTTTATAAAGCTAAAACCTAAAATTTAAAAAAAAAATCTATCCAAAAACTGTAACTACTTCGTACCTAGTGAAGGCAGCTTTATTGTCTCTGTAACACAACTTGGAGAAAAAAAAGCAAGCCAGTGCATTTACTATCAGTAAAGATGCAAAATATGAATAAGTTAATTGAGAAAGAAAAGGACCCTAACATTACCATAACAAAAGAATCAGATCACCATGTAAAATGCCTCCACATGTGCCACTGGATAAAAAGGAAGCATTTTTTTAAAAATGCAAATGATCAAATAAATTCACTTTTGCCTGATATTCATACGTAAATGCTAAATTTTTCAAGTTTATTCATACATTGAGCTTAGTACTCCACACCCAATTTGGAAGATAACTCTTCCACTGTTGTGCTTCCCACAGCCATTTTCTTGCCTATACCAAAGAGTTAGTTCAGTCACAACCCCTCTCCTCCTTCGGCACTAAAAAGACAAAGTACAGTGACGATGTGAGGATATGTGCACAACTAGAGTGCTTTCCAGTCACTAAAGCAACAGACTCAGCACACCCTACTCATAAATGCAGCAAGCACAAAACTATTAACATTTTGCTTTTGAAAGAATTGAGGCAGAGTGTACTAGATAATGCATTCCAGGCTCCTTTTTTACTCTTGGTAATTTGGATAACATAATTCAAGGTTTTCAAATGGTGCCAGGTGATGTGACCCATCTCACTCACATGTGACTACTGTCAGCACAATTCCTACATTTTGAATTTCAATTAAAGGGACTCATTTCAGAACAAGCACAGAGTAATCAAATAACAAGGATAAATTCTTAAGGCTATTTTGGAGGAAATGTTACCTGGTGCAGGCAATATGCTGAGTTAAATGTTCAGGACCAGACAGACCCTGCCCTTTCTTTTCACACAGCATAAAGAGCTTCTACGTGGATTTCTATCCCAGAGAAATTCTTTACCTCCAAGTCCTACAAAAAGTTACACCAAGTTTATAGCATGATTGCAAGGCAGATTTCTCACAACAGTATGGCTACAATACTCATTCATCAATTAGTTTACGCGGACCCCAACAATGAGTAAATACGTCGGTCTTGGTACTTCATACTAAAGATTTACCTGTTTACATTTGTGCATGCAAAAAATTTTGGATCTGTCACTCATGCTTCTGTGTTCATGGTACAGACTGTATCCCAAAATCTTGCCAATAAATTCCATCTGATTAAATGTTTTAATTGTAGCAAATAGAGATAACCGCTGACACTGCACGGTGCCTTTGAAGGTGCCAGGTCCTTCAACTACTCGCTGCACCCAGTCTGTGTCCACATTGCATGAAAAGCTTACATTAATAGGAACACTGTAAATCTAAATTTCATAAAAATGGCATACTCTTGCAGAAAAGCAATCCTCATGCCCAAACCAAGGGCCCCAATAAAAATAAAAGTCCAGTCAGTCAGTACTCCAATGATTCAGACCCAGTTAGGCCAGTTATATCCATTCCAAACCAGACAAGCAATGGTCCCTTTGCCAGAACAGTTGCACAGCAAAATCTTGCTTTCTTTGTTTTCTTGGTCCAGCAGGTCAATCAGAGTAAAGGATTATATTTACCAGAAGCTTCTTGTACTTATTTGTTGGGGAGAGAAAAGCCAATTTTAATTCCCACTGAAATTTCCACTCCAGCCCTTAAACCTACACATGAACCTGAGAGAAGTGAGCCTTTAAATTTCTTATTCCCAGGGCATTACAGTTCATAGATCAACTTTTACTATTAAACTAAATGGGAAATGTTTTATTGGACTGGTGGATATAGAAGCTGATGTCACTGTAGTAAATAGCCAGTCATAGACACCTGCTGGGCTGAATAGACCCAGATCTATAGTTTTGATAGGCTTAAGATCCTCTCAGTCTGATTCACAGAGTACACTGCCACTCCCTTATGTCAGCCATGATGGACTGACAGGAAGTGTAACACCCTTTATTGTGCCCATTCCTGTCAATCTATGAGGCAGAAACTTTATGAAAGAATGGAGCACTGTCTTAGTTACTTCTTTCCATCAGATGTGTGTGTCACCAGCTGGAAGGATGATGGCTAACAGTGAATATCAAGAAAGCAAAACCTTGGGAAATCACTTGTAGGGCTGTATTCTTTCAATTGCACCTTTAATTAAGCAAAATGCAGCTGAACTTGGAATTATAATGAAGCCATTGGTACTTCTCCATAGGGAAAGTTAAGGTTTTTATCAACATTGGTAGAAGAACAGCTGCAATTGGGTCATCTCAAACCTACTCTTACTACAACTATTTTTAAAATTGCTAAGGGCTATAATATGTGGAACTGCCCCATTCTTTATGATCATATTCGAACCCATTCTAATCTCCCAGGTCGATTGTCATTAGGTAATTATAACAGAGATTCTCTTGCAATCTGGTTTCCATTATTAATAAATTGAGACAATCCCATAAATTTTTTCATCAAAATTCTAAATCTCTACAAAAGGAATTTAACATCACCAGAACACAAGCTAGACAAATCATGATGTCATGTCCTATGTGTCAGCTCATTTCTAGGACTATTCCTCAGCAGAGTTGCAGTCCTAAGGACTTAGAACCAATCAGTTACGGCAAACAAATATTAACCATTTAGCCTCTTTTAACAAACTTAAATATTTTCATGTCTCTACGGGTGCCTTCTCACATCTGATCTATGCTACCTGTCATTCAGGTAAATAAAGTCACCATGTCATAGAGAACTGTGTATCAGCCTTTGCTAACTGAGGGATGTCATGAACAATAAAACTTGATATTGCTCCTGCTTGTATTAGTAAGCATTTTCAGATTTTTCTTGATAACTGGAATATAGCATATACTACAGGGATTACCTATAATCCCCAAAACCAGTCGATAATCAAACACACTATTCTTAAACTAAAAAAATCAACCAGCTAAACAAAAGAAAGGAGAAATACAGGGTCAAAATTTTACTACGTATGTTTTAACTTTTCTGAATACTGCTTAGCATGACCTCCGAACAGGTGTTTGAAATGGCCCGGAATCACTTTTAAATTGGGACTGAGGACACATTTGTATTTTCACAAATAATTGGGAGACATTATGACCATCAGATCTGTTCCATGGCCAGAATCCAAACCACCTGTGCAACACATCAAGCCCTCCACCGAGACCTCAAGCAATGAACCTGACAGTACATTCTCCACTGGGAAGGCCTGCAGCAGACCGTTCACAAGGCTTGCCACCTAGTTGAAAGCCAGAGTTTTATTCAATCACCTGAAAATCTTTTCCTTGAAATGCTTGCTCTCCTAGTGGCTACAATATGTGTTCTTGTGGTCCAGGGAGAATAGTATTGGGCCTGCATACCTAATCCACCGTAGCTTACATCCCTTATGTGGATAGACAGGCCATGTTGGAGACCACTACAAAGTGATTGTGAGCAGGATTTAAATTTTACTAACTGACTTTCTATGTTTAGCTGTGAGACTGTCCTAGGCCTCGGCCCCTTGCCTGGCTATGGGAGCTGATTCATAGGAAGTGAACCTCTATGAATCACTGGTCCTGGCTGAGGCCTGTAATAGCCTGTGAGGCCAGAGATACCTCAAGGGGCAAGATAAGGCCACAGCTGAAGACATCTTGGCTCTTCCACTAATTAAGTAAATGGAGACAGCAGTAAAAGGAAGTTCACTCCCTGCAGTCTCAATCCTACCATGAATGTTATCTTGGAGATAAGATGATTCTCCTAAATTGGCATATCACTTGGAGAAGTCTTTGAGGTGACTCCCAAGGTCTTGCTCATTTCCTGCACTTTTTTCAGTTTTTTTCACCTTTTGTCCTTTGTCCTTGGTCCTAATAAAAGTGGAAGGATCCAGAGAAGTTTCAGTCTTAGCCCTCACAGGAGCTCAACTAAAGGGTTTTGACACTCCTGGAGCCCTAAAAAATCATACAATTGTCTCTTTTTATTGAACCTCCACTATCCACTCATTTGGAAGATTGGGGATCTAGGTTAGGACCCGATTAAGCCCCAAGAGATTTTCCATTTTATAGAGAGCAATAACCCTACATATACTATTCTGCCAAGCCCACAGATTTTAATGTATTTATAAAAACAGGGTAAGTTTAACATTACCTCTCATTTTGTATATCCACCATTATGAGTAGCCCATCTACAGCAAGATATAGCCCTTGCATGTTAGCTTTGGATCAGATTTGGAAAGTACAACTGTCTAAAGGAAAATTTGTCTTATTAACCATAAGTTCTGTTCTCTCAGATGATAACAATGTAAGAGATTTTAAACTTAGCATTCCTATCTGTATTCCAGAATCTCATACCCCTCATTTTGAGGAAGGTGATTTGGGTCTTGAGAAGTGTTGTGGGGACCCTTACTATGAATGAGATATATGCACATTTAATTATTCCTTTGCAGATTGGTCCCCCAGAGAATTCCTTATGGGAAAAGATCAAGATTGGTACAGGATTTCCTTCTCAGGCTCTCTCAACTGTATCATGACCTTAGAGACCTTGTCCAATGTTACATGGTCAAGTAAAGGCCACAATACTCCCATCTCCAGACTCATCATTAATGACAAAATTGGAACCATTCAACATACTTTATGGAAATTAGTCCTACTTGTTCATGCAGAGTGGCTAACATCTGGGTTTCTGCAGGTGGTAGATGAAAGAAAAGTCAAAGTAGTATTACGAGGTCATAGGTTTATAAAGGTAAACATATGTGTTTATGATCCTCATATACTGTTACTAGGGAAGATAGAGTAGCAACAAAATATGTGCCCAGGTACTAATTGTTATCTAACCCATTGTATCATGTGTGAACAACATTCTAATGATTCACAGTGGTGATCATGGGCAGGATGCCTAGAGTTTGGTTTCCAGTCAATCTGATGGAGACTTGGTACCATTTAGCTACTTCCGTCTTGGTAGAAATGTTAATTAAAAGATTTAGCAATGAGATCAAGAGGATGACTGGATTGATTATAGCAGGGATAACCTCCCTAGTGCTTTTGATACTCAATGCAGCTATTGGCTCTGCAGCTGTAGCTCATTAAGTACAAACTGCTCACTTCGTAGACAAGTGGACAAGAAATGCTAAAGAGAGCTGAAAACATCAGTAAGAAATTGACATAAGGTTGCAAACTCAAGTGAGCATTCTATAAACCTCCATCCTTTGGATGGGAGATCAAATCGAAAAGTTGCAATTCCAACAAGGTTTAAAGTGTCACTATAATATGACTGGCTTGCGTATCACTCCATTACCATATAATAAAAGCCTATATCCTTAGGAAATTATGGAAAAACATATACAAGGAGCAGTCCATCAAAATGTTACTATGAGCACTGGGAATTTAGCTCAGCGGCATAAGCGCCTGCCTGGCAAGTGCAAGGTCATGAGTTCGATCCCCAGTACCAAAAAAAAAAAAATACTATGAATATAGATGCTTTTCAGAGTACAGTGCTATCTATGTCACAATGGACAGCTACATGTGATACTCAAATTAAGGATTGGAATGTTTATTGATACTGTAGAACAATTGAATCCATTTGCATAGCTCAAGGCTCAATTTGGTTTATATTAAAATTAATGTCCTCATTCTCTTATTTATAGTTCTTCTCTTTAAAGTGTGTCATACAGAAATCACAACCCAGAGACTAGAAATCATGCAGCCATAGCTGATCCTGCTCTGGCTTCTTCAGAACAAGGAAGGGGGATCTGTGGAACACCACCTGGATGACTCTTCTTGAATAAACATCAATTTTAGCTAAATCTGGCCCTATATCCATGTACTGATATATACAGAGCTGGCTTGGCCATTTATTTATCTCTTTCATTGGCTTTAAGTGTTGTAAATAGGGCTGGCTGAGGTGCTGATGCATAATCTATGAAGCTAGGTGACAGTCCCTGATTCAGCTCCTCTTGATTCCCAAAAACCTGGTTGAGTCAGGCAGGATGAAGAGCCATCATGCCACACTGTCAACTGACTTGTAGTTTTGAAATAAAAGATATTATTTCCCAGGGAAGAAAAGATATTATTTCCCTTTGGGGTCTGAAGCACAGACCCCAAAACAGTACCTCAAGCTGTGTTATGAAGATTACTCTTTCTGCATATCCTTCTCTCTCTACATACTGCAGAGGTTAATTTTAGGCCTACTACCTAGCCCAGCTGGCAGCACTCATGGACTTCCCGCCATTCTCACAGTCACTGATTCTTGAGCCACTCCCTCCTTCATGAAAGAGTAAAACCTGGGTTTGGCCCTGCGTCAAGGGCCTTTGTTTTGATGAAACTTCACCCTGGCCGGACCTCTTGGCTCCCCATAACTATAACTAGATCTTAGTGTTTTTATTCTTACCATAGGTTGCACTGGAAATGATAGATTGGAATTAAGTTATTGGAATTCCAATAACTTTTCATGAGATTACAAATATAAACTTCCCAGACTGAGATGAGGACCAGGAATAGCTGTCTCTATCAGGTGACAGGGGAAATGTCTGTACTCTATGGTATTATTATTCACTCTTCACGTAAACTCAGAAATACTGTAGCAGTGCACTTTTGGGGATTAAGCAACCTGGTAGATATCACTATATCTCATAGATACATCAATACATAGTAGAGGAATAAAGAGGAATCAGAAATATTTTATGAGCATTATATGATACAACATGAAACATTTTTTATTTGAAAATATGAGATACTCCCTTGGAACAACATGACATTCTGGGAGATAGACAATCAATCTTGAGGAATGTCTACTTTAACAAATCGGCACAAAACCCAGGAACTAACCTAGTTAGAATGGATTGGCTTGGAGCACAGAACACTTGAGTCAGAAAAGAATTTGACTACATGGGCACTCAAAATGATACTTTTATACTCCTTGACTGAGAGGTATCATGAATTCCTTTCCAAGACTAATATATTTTTACAGTTTACTGTGTACCACATTCTTGAATTGCATAATGCTTTTTTCTCTTCTCTTTCCTCCCCTCCCCTTCCTTTCCTTTTGCTTCCCTTCCCTCCTTTTCCCTTCCTTTCATTTTCCTTCCTTTCCCCTGTTTTCCTCTTTCTCCGTCTTTTTATATATTACTATTAAGACAGATCGTCAATTTTATGCACGTGGTGTATGCAGTTCTCTGCTGGATATAGTAGGAGACAAACTGGCAGAGTGGTTAGAAATGTAAACTCTGAAACTGAAATGACTGTGCTTGAATTTAACTCTGCTACTTACTACTGTTTTGTCCTGAATACAGATGTTATGGTGACAAAATGAGTTATGACATGCAACCACTCAGAGCGTTGAATTTAATAGTAAGTGCTTGCTCCCCAGCCGTGGGGAGTGTGGTAGGTGAACATCTCCAGGTCTTAGCTCTTTCAATGGCTGCATCCAATGGTAATTCCCCATTCAGAGCAGCTGGTGCCCAGGGACTAAATCAGTCACAGGTGTAAAGTCTGCCACTGCAGCCACAGTGGGACATTGAGGAGTTTTACTCATTGCAGAGTCCCTTGATGGATTAGCCCAGGCCAGTAGTTGTGAACTGATATCATGTGTGTGTTATTAGGTTCTCTTTAAAACAAAAGCTGTTAATGTATGAGGTTTTTGTTTTTTTCTAGTCAAAAACATCAGTAATCAGGTTTAATTGCACTGTTAGCCCTTTGCATTAAATAGGTGGGCTTGGGGGTGCAGTTGCGCGTTCATCTCTAAAAGTCTCACCATCACTGGCCTGTGCTTTAGAAGAGACTGCATCACAGTTCAGTTCTCCCTGTCCAGTCCCACATTCTCCTTCCTTCAATAATATAGATTCCTAGCATGCACTTTGCTCTCCAGTCTCTATCTCAGCATCTGCTTCAAGAGAATCTAACCAATATCAAATAATCTTTTGCCACACAAATTCATAATTTTTTATCTATATATGGATGCCTTTTATAGACCAAATGTAAACTTTTGGAATTGCATTTTATCTAAAATATTCATAAACTATGTTAATAATGCCCTAGATCTAAAGTATGCCATACAAAATATATTTATAATTTTATGAGATCTTTAAAACATTTTTGAAGTAACTTTGAAGCACTAGTAGAACTCTTAAGAATTTAAAACTTGTAACTTTTTGGGGGGATGGTTTGTAGGACCACTGCTATGCTAAAAAGTAATTTATTAATTCAGTGGAAATATATTTACTGAATACTGTGCATTGGCACATACAGTAGATGCTGCAGAAAATAAAGTTAAAATTGTCCCTGTCATTGTGGTATTTATGGTCTAATGGAGAAGAAAATTATTAAAAGGACAATGAAATGGATTATATAATATAATGATATTGAGGGAAATATACCAACTCATATAAAACTTTGTAACAAGGGTAAACTTACTTAGCACAGACTAAGTATGTACATAAACGGATATATAAATAATGAGCATGTGCTAGCTATATGAAACTGAAAGAAACAATGTCTCAGGTGCTAATTTGGAAGACTCTTTACAAAAATTCTATATTTCTACCATTTCTTTGAAGTAAATTTCCATTAGGTTAAAGTAAGGAAGCAATCAAAATACTGGGGGCAACACAGGATAGAGTAAAATAGGGACTCAATACATGAAACAGGCAGATAATCTACCGAAGATAAGGATTATCACAAATTAAAGACAGCCCAGAGCAGTTAGTAAGACTTGATCTCAAAATTTAAAATGAAAAATGCTGCAGACTGTATCTCAGTATTAGAGAACCCCTAGGTTCAATTCCTAGTGCTAAAAAAATTAAAAATCAGTGGCTTACAGCTATACACAAGGCATATAGAAGGGAGCATAGATCAGACTTCTCAACCTTTGCTCTATGAATATTCTAGACCAAAATTCTACCTGTTGTGAGGGATTGGTTGTACACCACAGGATATTTAGCTGTTTACTCCGTTTCCACTCATTACATACCAGTAGCATAATTTCCAAGTTGTAAAAACCAAAGATATTACCTCTAAAAACAGCCAAGTATACCCTGGGGAACAAAATCTCCCCCACCATCTAAAGTCACAATTGTAGGTAAAACACACATAAATTCTGTCACCAATCCTTTAGTTTTTCAGGAGTATTGACACTAAACCCTATAACTGTCAACAACTTTGTTTATTTATAGTGTTTGATGCTAGTTAAACTGTGAAGAAAATAATAATTCAGGATTAGAAATGATTTTGATCTAATACTTTAATATAATTATTATATTTGGCTTTTGAATTGATTTGTAGTTTTGACTATTTTTTTCTTTTTTTCTTTTTTTTCTTTTAAAGAGAGTAAAACAAAAGAGGACAGAACAAAGCAGATCAGAACAGAGCAATGTAAGCAACACAGCACTTCACAACAAGACAAGTGGATATTAACAGTAGATACCATAATGTCTCTTTCTTTGAAATAGTTGAGCATAGCTTCACACACAAAAATATCAAACATTACAAAATAGTATAAAACCATTCAAGAGAATGAAAGAATTACAGGGCATTCTGAACCAAGTAACAGAAAATGAACAATGGCTACTATAATATCTCATTTTCCATAAAAATTTGTTTATACTATCACACATATTAAAATCCCATTAAGATACAACATGATAGAACCAATGGTAATAGAAGAAGAAAAGCATGGTAGGACTTCAAAGCAAGATGATATTAAAACAGCAATGGCTGTGATAATGTGTTGTTTTCTTCAAAATAGCTGTTCTTTTTTAAAAAAATTTATTTAAAGAGAAAAAAAACAACCAAACAAAACAGAAAAAAGGGTAGCAACAATAGAGAATTACAAAGAAAAAAAAAGAGAAAAAAAACCCACCACCATCAACAACAACAACAAAATCACTAAGAAATCGCTACTTGATAAGTTACATACTGTCATCTTGGAAATAGTTGTTCAAGTTACAAAATTAAAGGATACAAAGTAGACATTCAAACAGTAAGACTGTTAACAGTTATGCTCAACAATCTAACAAAAACAGTAATATGGTCATCTATATTACACACTTAAACATACATGCAGTTATATCCTTTAGATCACTTTCTTTTCCTATCTTTTTTACAGTAGCAATTATACATTTTGGGTTTTATTACTCCTACAGTTCTTATTATTTTTACACTAGAGACAATGTGATATTTATAAATGTGATTCTTATTATTTCATTAATGAGGATAGTCTCAAGTTTTCTCCATTTGCCTATGAAGGCCTCAAGATCATCCTTTTTCATAGCAGAGTAATATTACATTGTGTAAAAATACTACATCTTTTTCATCCACTCTGCAGTTGATGGGCATTTTGGTTGTGTCCAAGATTTCACTATTACAAATTGTACTGTTATAATCATGGGTGCACATATATCACTGTGATATGAACTTTTCAGTTTTTCTGGGAAAATACCCAGAAGAGGAATAGCTGAGTTGAATGAAACATCCACTCCTAGTCTTCTGAGAATTCTCCATATTGATTTCCATAGTGGTTGCACCAGTCTGCACTTCCACCAACAGTGGAGCAGTGTTGCTTTTTTCCCACAGCCTCGCCAACATTTGTTATCAGTTGATTTCTTGATGGCAGCTATTCTTTCAGGTGTGAGATAATATCTCAATGTTGTTTTAATTTGCATTTCTCAAATGACCAGTGATGGTGAAAATTTCTTCATGTACTTAATTGCCATTTGTGTGTCTTCATATGAGAACTGTGTGTTCATCTCAGCTGCCCAATTTTGGAGAGGGTCTTTAAATTTGGGGGGCTTGACATTTTTCAATTCTTTATATGTTCTTGATATAAGTCCTGTGTCTGAGGGGTTGCTGACTGAAATTCTTTCCCATTCTGTGGGTTTTCTTTTCACTCTGATGGTGCTTTCTTTTGAAGTGCAGAAACTTTTCAATAATATGAGATCCCAGTTGTTGATTCTCTAAAGTGTTTCCCGTGCAGTTGCATTTTGTTCATGAATTCTCTGCCTACCCATATGTCTCCAAGAATTCTACCTACCTTATTTTCTAGTAGATTTAGTGTTTCTGTTTTAATGTTTAGGTCTTTGATCCACATAGACTTTAGTTTTGTGCATGGTGATAGGCAAAATAGCTGTTCTTACCATCACACATAATAAAATCTAACAAAACAGAAAAAAACATTCCAACTGGTGAATAAAAACATTATAAGGCTTTAAAGCAATGTAATGGGGAATCATGATTACCCTAAAATTTTATGTACTCTTACTATTTATTACACTAGGAAGACTATATGGTAATTTTACATGTGAGTTTGATTTATTTCGCTTATGAGTATGGTCTCAAGTTGCCTCCATTTATTTATATATATCTCAATGTGATCATTCTTTATAGCTGAGTAGTACTCCATTGTATAAAAATACCACAACTTTTTTATCCATTCCTCAGTTTATGGGCACTTAGTTTGTTTCCAAGATCTGGCTATTACAAATTCTGCTGCTATAAACATGGGTGCACATATATTACTGTGGTATGATGTTTTCAGTTCTTCTGGGAATATGCCTAGAAGTGGAATAGCTGGGTCAAATGCGACTTCCAATTCAAGCTTTTTGAGAAGGGACCAAACATGTTCACTGGAAGAACAGTCTCCTTAACAAATAGTGCTGGAAAAATTGGCTATCCATATGTCAAAAACCAAAACTAGACCCATGCCTATCACCATGTATTAAACTAAAATCTAAATGGATCAAAGATCTAAATATTAAAATAGAAACACTAAATCTGTTGGAAGACAAAGTAGGTAAAAACCTGAAGATATAGGGGTAGGTAGAGAATTCATGAACAAGAATCAAACTGCATGGGAAATACTTCCCAGAATTAATAACTGGGATCACGTTTTATTAAAGTGTTTCTGCATGTCGAAAGAAGTCTCCAGCATAGTGAAAAGAAAACCCACAAACTGGGAAAAAATCTTAGTGAACTGTCCTTCAGACAAAGGACTTCTGTCTAGAACTTATAAAGAATTTAAAAAATCACACCCTCGAAATTCAAAGACCCAATCCAAAAATGGGTATCTGGGATGAATACACAGTTCTCAGATAAAGAAATACAAAAAGCAAATAAATACATGAAAAAATGTTCGTCATCATTAGTCATTAGAGAAACGCAAATTAAAACCACACTGAGATTCCATCTCACCCAAGAAAGAATGGCCAGGATAGAAAACACTACCAACAACAAATCCTGGAGAGGCTGTGGGGAAAAAGGAACTCTTCTACACTGTTGGTGGGAGTGTAGACTGGTGCAACCACTATGGAGGTCAGTCTGGAGATTTCTCAAAAGTTTTGACTTTCATAATAAAACATGTTTCTTAAAAAACTTTTGGAAAATTGATTTCTGTACTTTTAAAAATTTAGTTTTATAGCAAAAGTTTACATTCCATATGCTATAAAAATAATTGTATTTCAATGTTATTCTTTTGGTTAATTTTTGTCAAAAGTATAAATTATACGAATGTAGTGCTTATCATACCATAAAATGATTTTCCCAAAAATATAGATGGAAAATAGATTTATGGATTTTTAGAAAACTATTAATTTTATGTAAAATTAAACAACATATTACTTTATGAAAAGGCCAACTACAATAAATATCAAATTCATGTGAGTAACTACTTCTGAAGTTGGTGGGAAGGGCATGATGGTAGCAAATGGCCACAGAAGAATTATAAAGTAAAGTGTAGAGTTTTATTTTTAAAGTATATTGGTTTATGATGGATGGATTGTCACATTGTCACTAATTCTAAAAACATAAAAACTGTATTTAATATAAATTAAACAAATTAATATATACTTAACAATGTCTGTTAACCATATTATAGATATTAAATATTTATAAAATGTGTGTATAACTTTATTTTTAATATTGTAATTAGTAAATATTGATTGACAATGATCTTTAAATACAAAGCTGGGCCAGGGATATAGCTCAGCAGCACAGTGCCTGCCCGGCAAGCACAATGTCCTGTGTTTGATTCCCAGTACCAAAAAGAAAGATTCATTTGTATTTTGTATTTAATTTTTAAATATAATTTATATGTGCTTAATATTAATAAAAATTTGAAAACCAAATGGTACAAAATAATGACCAATGAACTCAAAAGGAAATTTTCTATGAAACAATTAACCCAATTCAATTAACAAACAGAAAACATATTCTATTATTCTGAGCAACTGATGAAATATAAGCAACAAATGCATTTGCTCTTGATAATAGAATGATTTTTCAAATCGTGACAATTCATCCTAGAAGAAAGAAATGAAATCTTTTATTATATTTTATTTTTAGAGATTTTTACAATTATATATATATACATATATATGTATTATGTATACTCTTGCAAATGTAGAAAGAAAAGTATAGCTGATAAATTTGGGAAATTGAAACTGAGAGAATTCTGAAAGAACAGTACCTTAATAGCATTACCAACTTGGGAATCAGGAGACACTGTCGATTTTGGTAGACTAAAATACCCAAATATATAGAACACATAAGTTGTACATCAAAAACTAGAGAAAAGAAATTTTAATATTTGAGTTAAAAATTTCCCCTTTTAGTTTCAGAGATAATTCAACAGTAGAAGAAGCATATTTTCCAAATACCAGGACATAAAGAATTTTTAAAATAGCTGAGCTTCGGAGAATGAGAGTTAAAAACAGGACATTAAAAGCAGAAGGTTCTATTTTGAATAAT
>PVJX010020109.1:0-33814 GCA_004027295.1 Dolichotis patagonum | reverse complement strand
TTCATTCCTCAGTCTACGGGCATTTAGGTTGTTTCCAAAATCTGGCTATTATGAACTTTGCTGCTATAAACATGGGTTTATATATCACTGCGGTATGATGTGTGTGATTCTACACACCAAGATTACTAGACTCAACACTGAGGACACAAAGGGAATCTGTGATAAGGAGAGCAGCATATACAGAGAGAAACCAGAGGCTGCTCAACAGGAAAACAGAGAATGACCCAAAGTGGATTTGGAATCTGCCACTCCCACCACAAGAGGAGAGCAGGAACTTGAGAGCTCCCCAACGTCACCCATGGAAGACATTACTGCATGTCTCAATTCGCAAGGTTTCCTCAAGTGTGAGTCACAAATTTGAAGGCACCGCCCTCAGTCACCACCCAGGAGGCTCCCGGGTGTTCCATAACAGTGTGGGCCACAATACAGCAGTGAGGGGTGTGCAGATCATGTGTGCTCACGTGTTCACAGGGCGCATGCTCTGCACGTGTGCATATCCAAGAGCTATGGGCACCGTCACACCCATGTGGCAGTCAGAGCAAGACCCAGACCCTCTCACGGGCAGGCAGTGAGACCCACCGAAGAGAGGAAACTGCAAAGCCTCCACTGAGGTGACACTGGCCCGAGTGTGAGGCTGGAGCTGGTACAGAGCAGCCCCGGGAGCACAGTGCCTCACAAATCTGTGGTCTCTTTTTTTGCAAGACCTGGCCTGTATATCCATTGCCATAAAACGTGGGTCCTGGACACTGCAGGCTTCATCTCCCATCTGAATGGACCCTTGTCCCAGCTGCACACTCAATACTTGGGGATGGGGCTGCCAGGACTGTCAAGTTGTGACATAAAGTCACATTGAGCAGAAGAAAGAGTGTGACTCTGGGTCCCTAAGGGGAAATGTTGGCCTAGCTAGGTTTGGTTGGTGTTGATTTTGTTTTCCTTTCTTTTATTGGGCTTTTATTGGGACTGTCTACCCTATGCCAAGCTCACCTCTGTATTCAAGAAGAACTTAAATTGTTTAATTTCAGAAATGAAAACAGAGAAGTGCCATCCTCATTTATTTATAAGGTATTTACAATTGACTTTTAATTTGGTACTAGAGAGATTGAGAACTTTGGGGCCACTAGTAAAGAGAAAAATGACTTCAATAAGAGATTAAAGGAGTGAGGAGAGGATAGAGGGTTGAGCTCTCAGTGTTTTCATATGGGAGCTCATGCGCCCCCTGGCGGACATCATTACCACGTGGAGTCTTTTTTGAGAGATTTGCCTAGATTTTGAGAGATTCCTAGATGAAATCTGAGTTCTTGAGACCTGAGCTGATCTCTTGTTATGCCTCCCTGCAATGGAGGGACCCAGTGTGCATATGTTCTGGCACCTGAGGGTGCAGAAACCAGACAAGGGTTGGATCACACAGCTGCCTCCTGCCAGACACCAACTCTGTCATTGTCTGTTCTTGAACTTTAGAGGCCAGAAATGCAAGGTAAACCTGCATTTCACATACATTGCTCTTTATTGGGTATTTTTACAGCGGCTGTTATAGACATAAGACCCCCCTAAATTTGTGCATCTGTCATGCTAACATTCTGATGCTTCAACACACAGTCTTTAGTAATCCAGGAATGGCTTCCAGGTTAATGACCTGATCACATGGTCTAGGATGACCTCGGGCCCAGGTCGAGAAGGTTTCATCCTATTTATTATGTAAGCCTGGTATCCCCCAATTCTGTATTTTTATGGCCTTGTAATTTCATTCCTTTTATATGCTTACAAATTATTAATTTAGTTAATCCAGTTTTTGTTTTGGTCATACTGTTTGTTATTTAAAAAACATTTTTTGTGTGTCTGCATTTTCAAGATGATGACCAGATGTCTTTGTAATAATCAGAAGATTAGAACACTTAAATGACCATTAATAAAATAACCGAGGTATTAATCTGAAGGGATAGTCCATTAATTATCTGATTAATTTTGCCTAATTGGGGAAGAAAATTTCTCAGAATCAATAGGTAAATAGCCTAGAACTGAGCTGTATCCTCAGGTTTATTTTCATATTTTTGTAAGTGAATCAGCACAAATATCTATGAATGCTGACTCATATAATCATATAAGTGTATTTCACATAAATATTCTGTGTCCAACATGCCCAGCAATATAGGATATGTGTTCATAGTGTAAATGTTGAAATAGGAAAATTAATGTAAAGCAACCTGAGGATGGTCAGAGCTCCCTGGAGATGGGATGCAGGAGTGAAGCAGGGGAGGGAGGGATTTCAGAGAATCCTCAGGACGCACTGAGGATGAGGCGTGTGTTCACTAATGTGGTTGTGTTTGTGGTTGTACAAGTGTTCTTATGTTTCAAAGCTTCTCAGGTGCACACTTTCTATGGGAATTTTATGTGTTATATCTGATGCAGCTATCACAGCCATACAAAGTCTCAACACAGAGAAAGAGTGAGAAAGTTTATGAAAGGTGAAAATAAGAGACTCAGTAGCAGGCCTCCACATGGACAAAGGTTCTGTTTCCTCTCAGCAGCCAGCAGAATGCAGCAAAGTCACATATGATGTCCCTGTAGGAAGAGCAGAAGAGAGTCACCACAGGCATGTGTGCTCTGCCCAGGACCTGCAACAGGAAGCAGTTTGTTCACAGCTTAGGAGATCATAGGCCCAGACAGTCGGGAGGACATTACAGCACAGCAGCCCCCTTCTGTAGGAATGCAACATGTTCCTGATAGTTTGATAATTTTATGTATTTCTAAAGCAGAAAATACAAATATGCATGTTATGGGTACATGAATAAAAATGGACATAGAAATAAAGACCAAGAATTCATCTCAGATTGAGCTTGTACATTGTCTTGAATGACATCGTTGCTACCAAACACTCTCAGTACACTAGCACCCGATGTGACCTCTGCCCTGTCTGAGTTTTTCATGCCCACAGCTGTCTATATAGCAGCAGGTCATGCAAATAGGTCCTCCCCGTGCTCATGTAAAACAGCCCAGCCCTCATCCTGCAGCTCTGCTCAGGAGCCCAGCCCTGGTGCCCAGCTGTTCCTACTTGGTTACCAGGACTGAGCACAAACAGCTCACCATGGAGTTTGGGCTGAGTTGGGTTTTCCTGTTTGCATTTCTGAAAGGTAAACTTTTGAGAACAAATGATATGGAATGGGAAAGTGGACATAACTGGGATAAACAGTGGATATGTTTAACAGTTTCCTGAGCAGGATATCTCTGTGTTTGCAGGTGTCCAGACTGAGGAGCAGCTGGTGGCGTCTGGGGGAGGCTTGGTGCATCCTGGGGGTTCCCTGAGACTCTCCTGCGTGTCCTCAGGATTCACCTTGAGTAACTATGACATGAGTTGGATCCGCCAGGCTCCAGGGAAGGGGCTGGAGTGGGTATCACGCACCAGTATTGATGGTAACACATACTACGCGGACTCCATGAACGACCGATTCACCATCTCCAGGGACAACGACAAGAACACGTTCTATCTGCAGATGAGCAGCCTAATACCCGAGGACACTGCCGTGTATTACTGTGCAGCTCACACAGTGAGGGAACACTATTGTAAGCCCAGACAATAACCTCCTTTTAGGGGGCTCGGGCCCAGCAGAGGGCGCTGTGCTCCATGGAGAACCTGCCAAGGCCCCAGGAGCAGGTGCATAAAAGGAAGCAGAGGGAGGGTTCCTGAGGGCCTCTGGGGTTCCCTTCTGTATTAACGTCTTAGGTCTTAAAGTGAACCACAGTACAGTACCCAAGTTCAAGGAAAAATTCTCTGTTAATTTTAATTGCATGAGTACATAAGCAGCACTGAATTTTTCATTTTCTGTGTGTGAATTGTACTTATGGGAAAACAAAACTTCCACTCATCTCAAAGTAACTTGTGCATTTTGTGAAGTTAATTTTCTATTCAATGTCATATCCTCATCATCTAAAAATAGATCTGCTGGTTAAGTTTGGGTGATGAGCAACTGTCTCATGCAGTAATAAATGCTTCAGATTAGGAAATTAAATCCCTCTCTCCCCTCCCCTCCCCATGGGGTCTGAGAACATACAGCTCCCTCCTTTCCTTGGCCACCTCAGGAGACCTGGTCTCCAAGTTTTTCCGCAGCACCATGAGTAGCTCAGAGCTCAGGAGAGGAAAAAGAGGCCAGCCTGACTGGACTCAAGGCAGTGCCTATGGACCTTGTTGTGCTCTTTCTAGACAAGAGGGCTGAGCAGGACTTGGTTCTATGCCTTTCTTTTGCACCTTGCAAATTAAAAATTCATAAAATACAGCACAACCATTATCTATATTAATCTCCATTTTTTCTTTCTCACCTCTTTCTTTTTCTTTTTTTTTTTAATTTTTATTTTAAAGGAGGAAAACAGAGCAGTAAAGTTAAACAAAACCAAACAGTGATAGGACAGTAGGAAACTCACCATTTTTACTATATTGCATAATCTCATCCTCTAATTAGTTGCTCAGGCTCCTGGCCCCAGGCTTGCAAAGTCAAAGAAACGATTTAAATGTCAGGTGGCTTCCTTACTTCAGCCTGTGCTTCATTCCATTGCTTATGTGTGTGTGTTACTGAGAGACAGGAGAGTGGAGGCTCCACGGCTTCCTTTCTGCTTCTTCATGGCTCACAGGGCCTCTGCCAGCGCCTTTGCTGTGGGGACTGCATTTACTCCCGCTGTTTTTCTCCTCAGGCCAGGCTGCTGACCCCGGCTCTCTTATTGTTGCTGGATTCCTAATTTTCTCTTTCTCCTTGGGTTTCCACCCACAGGTCTTACCATTCTCACGTCTGTGGGCCCCACCTTGGTCTTCCAGCTCTGCCTCGTGGAGCTGTATTCCAGGGTATGGACAGCAGACCCTGGAGCAGTTCTTCCTCTGCTACTCACGGTTCCTCCGTTCTATTGTAAGTGTCCTCTCTTCCTTACTCATCTCTCAGTTTTATGTGTATCAGGAAAACAGTGGATGGGGTAAAATCATGCATTTTCTTTCTGTTCATGTTTTCTTTTAAAAATCTTCTCAAGTTCTGCCCTGATATATTTATTTTACATCACATAATTCTATATTTATCTTTCACTCTGTATTTGTAAATATTTCTAAAATAACAAAGCATACCCTGATACTGAATAATGCATTTTCTACTGTTAGGACTTCCTGTGAGCCGGTACATACAGAACAGCATGAAATCACTTGCAGGGACATCCATGGCTCTTGAAGGCAGAGCGGAAATGACATTCTCACACACAGTCCCCAACTCTCGGATGTGATCTAGGACCTCACCCTCACCTTCATCCCCAGAGCCTAACGAACCTCCAACTCCTCATCCTGCATTGCTCATCACCTTGCCCAGCATCCTCACTGATGTGTCCTGTGTTTAAGGACTGAAAATTCATGTTCTTTATGTGATGTCTCAGGTGTATCAGATGTTTCCCACCCAGGGTGCAGGAATCTTTCAGAATATGCCCATCCCTGAGATGGAGTGTGATTCTCTCCATTGCACCTTCTGAATTACAGCTTCCTGCAGATCTTCAAAAATCTGAAATATCTTATCAGTTTTCTTCTGTTTCATTCTTCTCTTTTATTCAGAGTTCAGTCATGATTATGCAGGTATCATTTGCAAATAGAGACCTCAGAAGGCCAGCTCAAGTCAGAGTTCAAAAGTAGCATTAATGTTGTAACTTGTGTTTCAAAGTAAAGTAGTGAATGGAATGAAGAGGAAAGTGGAGCTCCTGGGTGTTCATCTCACCTAGTACCTCAGGTGAGATTTAATCCGCAACACTGCTGCTCCTTTGTGTTGCTGTGTCTCCACATTCCTGACCTGACAGCTACAAGGAGCCTTATTTCTTCTCAGATGTGTTTCACAAAGTTCACCTCCCACCCTTAGTTTATACTCTTGTCTAATCATGGAGGGGAAAATCCAGCAGTGAACCATCCTCACATCCTAAGCATGAAATCCACCACCATCTTAGTGCCTGGTTATCAACTTCCTCTTCACTGATACCTTCCAGGCATTTTACTCTTTGTCCTCATATATCAGTGTCTGTTAATTGTTGGATTTTGCCACCAGACCTGTAACGAGATGTAGAGTACAGGCAACGCTTGTCAATAACAAAACCCAAAAAAGGAAACATGCACATTACTAACTTTAGCGACCAAATCTTCTTTGAGTTTCCAAGGATTTAGCAGAGCATGTGGCCCCCTCCCTAACACAAGAACTTATGCATAACTGAACCTTTATTCTTCTCTCTATGGAAAACATGTCAGTCTTCTTACAACTCTTTCAAAGTCATGTAACTCAGAACAGAGATCAGAACTGTGAAAGCAGGAGTAACTCTAACAGTGAACTAAGAGCAGGGAGGTAGAGTGGTCTGCTATCAAAGATCAGAACCCAGAGAGTAACAGACTCACCTACTTCTGGATGTCAGGGTCGGTGCTATCCTGCTTGGACTCAGAACAGCTCCTCCCTGTTGTCCAGATTCTACCCTTAGGGTTCACGTACAGCCTGTTAGTCTATTTCTCCTTACTACTTTGGACTTGACTGTTACCTGCATTCAGGTCACCTGATTTTGAGTAGATTTGGGGAGGGGGAGAAAAAGGATAGAAAGGCACAATATGTTATGTAACTAACTATGATTAATGCAATAATTATATCTTATTAATAAGAAAAAATGCAAAAAAAATTGTTAACGTAGATCAATATTCTAGATTGAAGTCTGTGTCTAGGAAGTGAATTGGAGAAATAAGAATTTCAGAGCACATGGATAAAGATCAGTCAATGCATTGAAAGCATAGTGCACTGAAGATCAGGGAACCAGCACCTTCACAGGCATGACACAATAGGACAGCAGACCAGATATCTTGTAGATCACAGGTGAGCGTTCCATGGGTCTTTTCTGTTTCCAAAGTAGACAAACAGCATTCATGTTAGGGGTGCTGATGCTGAATACTTGTGTCTCCCTGCTGAAAAGGTCACATCTAGAGTGACTCCTGTACCTATCATTTGTGCCTCTTTATGCTGGAAGTCACAATGCACAGTCCCCAGGCTCAGGGTCTCCCAGTGAGGAGGGGTGGAGTTTTGATCTGCTCTCCATCATGACTCACTCATGAATCCTCAGCCCCACTGTTCAGACTCAGAGATGAATTGATAAGGATGTCAGCTCACACAGGGATTCTTTAAGGAGATCTAATTTATGGTATTGGTAGATTCCATCTCTTTGTGGTGACCTTAGAAAATTTGTAGTGTGTTTGCTGTGGAAGTGAGTGGCCAGCAATCATGAGACTTCTTGTTGCATTGTACTGTAAAACATTTCACTGAAGCTGCAGTTCACCAATAGTGCCCAAGATACAGCCACTTCTGGGCGAAAAGAGATTGGAAACTCAGAGATAAGTTTTAATTTTAGAGACACTGTCATCATGAGCACAATGTTTACAGTCATAATTGTTATCAAATGGACAACTGTAATTAGTTAAGCATTTGGAATTTAGGAATCACCTCCCAGCTCTCACACAAGGTGAGGTAGAGAGGGACACTTAGCACACATAGCATCCTTCTCTCCCCAGTGAGGTTCTCTATTAGGAAGGCACAGGACACACACCCTCATCTCCAGTCTCTGCGAGCTCTGGTCAGTAGGACCAGGATCACAGCACATCTTGGAGCAGGAGGCAGGAGGCCATCTCCTGACAACATTAATGGTGGTGAAGCGAGCTCTCTAGCAGTACAGATGGCACTAGAGGGGAGAGATTGGGGAGAGGACAAGGGGGCTGTACTTTTCTTCTTCCTGTGGAAGCCGCACCAGAGCCTGTGTGGGATGGCAGGATCAGACTGGGAACATGAAGGCAGCAGGACTGGAGGCAGGTGGTGTGGGGTCAAGAAGCAGGGTCATGGTTCTCCTTCCTCCACTCCTATGAAGGCAGATTCCAGCCTATCACAGACGGGGACACCATGCGAGTGCATAGGAGATTCCTCTCTTGAGCCCAAGACCAGAGTCACCCTGGCTTGGGCCTCACCATCATACAAATTTATCTCCCAAATTTAGACTCAAGTTCCCCTGTTCTCTGATGGAGATGACAGCTCCTTCCTCAGATACTTCTAAGTTCTTTGCAGAATGCGAAAGTGTGGCCTAGAATACGCAATTTCTGGGTTTTCTCCTGTGCCTGGTGACAGGTTCCCATGGTGAGTGTACTCAATGTCACACACCAGTCCATGGGAATATTAAGAAAGCAGCTGGCTGATAGGAACTTAACCCTTGTTTTCAGGTGTCTTATCCCAGGTGCAGCTGCAGGACATGGACTGAAGTTTCTTTGTTTCCTTTTATTCTGACATTTATATCATATTGGGATGTGCAGTAAATTTTTTCAATAAAACTATTATCACTTAATGGACTGCATATTCTCCTCAGTTTTTTAAGGCAAATTTATTTTGCTGTCCAGTTATTTTCTTAAAAAAACTTTAATGCTTGACAAAATAAAACAACATTTTTTACCATAGGAAATTTCTAGCAAGAACAATGACATATGTTTACTATGTACAATTTCACAAAGAAAACCTTCCACTTCCAGGGAAAGTATTGTCTAACATCCTGACTGTCCTTAAGCTATAAGAAATTTCCTAGATGGCCAGTGTTTTCCTTGTCTTGCCAATAAAGCAGGCAATCAAAAGATATAAATGAAACTTCCAGTGAGCTGAGAATCATGAAAATGTTGTCAGAAGCTCAGTCATCTGGACCATGGAAGTCTGTATTAGTTGTAAGACTTAAACAAGCAGCATGAAAGCATGCGACTGTTTACACTTCATTTTTCCTGGACGGGTCCTGTAGGTTCCCAATTGGTCTATTTATAGTAAAAAGCTGTGCCCTGTGTTGTCAGAACCTGGCATGTGACTCGTAAGCCATTTTTCACCAGCTCATGGACTCCATTCCCATCAGTGATTAAAGCTGCGTGAAATTCTTTACCTGCCACATAACTTTCCAGTCCTTCTCCAGCACAGGAAATGAGAGGCTTCACACTGGATTGGTGCATCACTGGCATCCTTCAAATTGGGAATCGCTGGAAGGCGAGAACTATGTCAAGCTGTCAGCACTGAGCACCCAGCAGTGTTTCAGGGCACCAAGACATTCCTGGGATCGTCCTTCCCACTCTGATCCTCTGCATCATTTAGCAGGCAAAATCCATCCTCCTGTAATCCTTCACACATTGCAAGCGTCTCTGCAATCTGGAAGATGTCAGAGACTACTTTTTGTATCTTTATTCCACTTGACTTGTCTGGCGTAATTAACTGCCCCCAGGAATCCACAAACAGAATCTTCCTGTGTGCCACATGGCGCTGTAGCTGAGGTTCATCAACACTGACACCATCTCTCAGACATGGAAAGGTAAAGACGTAACCCGCGGTGCTGTCCACATTGAACAGCACTCCTCCATCTGAGCTCCGTATCTGAGTCATTGCCAGGGTTTTTCTATATTCTACCACCCAGTTGGCCCTCAGTTCAGTGCATAGTCTTTTTGAAGATGTGATGGTTTCCATAGATGCGAGGCAGAAGCAGAAACTATTGGTCAATCAATTTGATAAGCAATAACGGGCATCTAAGTGATAATGTGTACCTAGTACCCAAGATAACATGAGTTACACATGAATAAGTCCAACTCCATCACAGTCCTTGGATATGTAATACAGTCAAGAAGTTTCTATGAAGGGAAATAGTAGATGAAGTCACATTCACTAGGTGTATTGTTCTGAATTGTTATAAATATTGTGTAAGGTGTACCTTGAAAATCTAAACAGTAGGGCTGGGAATTTAGCTCAGTGGCATAAGCGCCTGCCTGGCAAGTGAGAGGTCGTGAGTTCAATCCTCAGTACTGCAAAAAATAAATAAATAAAAATAAAAATAAAAAAGAAAATCTAAACAGTAGCAACTGGAGAATTAAAAACGTATTTGAGTGGGCAGAGCATAAATTAGGTATTTCCTGTATTATAGAGTATTGGAGTACTGAAAAAAGATGCTATAGAGAAGAAGGCAGATAAATAGATAATATATACAGAGATGAATAGGTAAATAATGAGTTAGTCAGATATAGACATTATTAAATGCCTGTATATTATATTTTTCTAACCAAATGAATATATATCAACAGAAACAAATTGGAGCAGCATTTGTGTTTGATACATCTGTGCAAAACTAATTCACCTGAAATCAATTGGCGCTGTTCCCGTGTGACCTACAGCCTTCCTCAGTGCAGCTACCCTGATGTGCACAGGACGATGTATCCCTGAAGCACAGGTAACTCTGTAGAAAGAAAACTAGAATCACATTTTTAATACGGTAAAAGAGGCTCTGTGAGTCACATTGTGCATGTCCACCTCTGTCCTGGAGCTCATAAGGGAGGACCTGGGTCCATTGGACTTCTCACACCATATATCAACAATTGATCACATTAAATCACTTTCTTGCTTCTGTGAAGAAATTCTACATTTGTACAATGAATTACATTTATATTCTTTGAATCTTTAAAAATAAATTAAGATTATGAATTGGAAGTGAACATTACAACAGAGTTACATGATATTTTTATTTTACATAATGATGTTATTTTCACCAGACTTGACAAGAAAACTTGTGTAATCTGCTACTGAAGTTTTTCTGCTTCCTGTCCACGGAGCTCTCTTATAGCAGGAGGTTATGCAAATAAGGCCTCCCTCTCCCAATGTTAACCAGCCTAGCCCTCAACCTGCAACTCTGCAGAGGAGCCCAGCCCTGGACGGCCAGGTGTTTCCTCTTGGGGATTAAGACTGAGCACAGACAGCCCACCATACAGCTTGCTTGCGCTGAGCTGTGTTTTTCTTGTTTCTGTTTTGAAAGGAAGTTAATGAACAAGAGACAGTTAGTGGAAGGGAGTCGGATGAACGGTAGACACATGTGAAAGTTTCCTGAGCCAGATGTCTCTGTGTTTTCAGGTGTCCAGGCTGATGTATACCTGGTGGAGTCGGGTGCAGGCTTGGTGCAGCCTGAAGGATCTCTGAAATTCTCCTGCCTGGCCTCTGGATTCACCCTCAGTGATTATTACATTAGCTGGATCTGCCAGGATCCAGGGAAAGGCCTAGAGTGGGTTGGGTTTATCAGAAACAAGTCTAAGAGTCACACAACAGAGTATGCTACATCCGTGAAAGGCAGATTCACCATCTCCAGGGATGACTCCAAAAGCACACTGTATCTGCAAATGACCAAGCTGAAGCCCGAGGATATGGCTCTGTACTACTGTGCAAGAGACACTGAGAGAAAATCAGTGTGAGCCTTGACACAAACCTCCCTGCTGTGGTGCTCAGAACCAGCAGGGGGCGCACAGGACACACAGAGTTCAGCTTTGCCCAGGACAGGAGCAGAGGGTGGAGCAGAATTATTTCTCGTGGGGATGTGAGGCTTTCAGTCCACGTGACATATTCCCCAGAGACTCTACATTCATGAGTCTGTGCTTATCTTTCATGCTTCTGAAGGAGAATTTTCACTCAATAGTAAGATGCATTCTCACCTGCACACATGTTCAAGTGTAATTGTTGAATCTAAAAAGAAGTCTTTTCTGATCACAGGACTTGAACGTGAGGACGCATAAGCAATAATTCAAACTTTTTTCCATTGAAAAGGCCAGCTTATTGATGTTCCCTTTCACCACCAGTTTTGGTATTTAGATTAGAGGCATGAGAGAGATAACCTGAGCTTAATAATGGATACAACTTTTGAAAACTTATATCTTACATTCTTCGTCCTGTATAACTGCATAAAGAAAACTCAGGAGTCATCTATTTATATTTTTAAATAACGTATTTTTTCACTTTATTTTTATTCCCCAATCTGTTTTTTATTCTACTTTAATCAAATGAAAGACAAGACCTTCCAGCAGCATCTCCCACAGAATCACGAGTGTACACCCGTGTGTTCCTGACCCCCCAAGAAGGGAGCTAGGAGACCAGTCGTATCCAAGCAAGTACAGCAGGACATCAGAAACAGCAGCCAGGAAATATTTGGCAGGAGTTGAAGGTCCCTCCACCAACGAATTTCATCTTTTAAAATTTTGGTATCAATGTATCAAATATGTCTTCTTTGTCTTAGAAAATGATCCTGACAGAGTAAACAGAGAAGCACTGATTCTAACACCATGTACAAAATACCTTCAGTTCAGTCCCATAACTAGAATCAGACTCACAGACACATGTGCAATTTGTTTTTTATATTTTGTGAGATAGCAGTTGACAAAATATGTTTACTTCAACAAATAATGCTGTTACATCTGTTGCGATAATCATTAACAAGATGAATAATAGCAAGTGTCTTAAAGTATGTTGAAGAAATGGAGCCCTAGTGCCTCTTTGGAAGGAATGTAAATTATTGCAGGCAAAACTCTATATTACCTGTAGGGAGTTTCCTCATGAATCTGAAGATGGAAATACTATGTGATCCAGTCATCTTAGCTTGTTTTCTGCAGCTATGACTAAACATCAGCCTACAAAATTGGAGAAATTCCTAAACATATAATCTGCCAAAAATAAACTAAATAAAAAAGAAACAAAGAAAATCTAAATAGAGCTATGATTAGTAATGAAAGTGAGTCAACAATAAAAGAATCTCTCCAAAATTACAGAACTTGATGAAATCAATGCCTATTTTTATCAAATAATTAAAAAAGAAACAATTCTGATTCTTACCAATCTATTTCAAAACATTTTCTTCACTTTTGTTTAATTGATTTTACTGATTTTTCAGACTCTAAGTTGTGCATATTGATTGTTGTACATTATGTTTATATTTCTATACATCGTTTAGTAGCTCAATCAGGTTTAACATTTACCTTCTTCAACATATTTATAAGTAAACAGAAAAATATTGCTTCCACGTTCATTTTATGAAGCTACAAAATTGCTAACAAAAAGATTTACAAAAGAATACTATGGGGCGAGCAACCTCATTCGGCATCCATGAGACTCCCATTTGTCCAAAACAGTGTGTGCAGGGTGTGCAGACTCCCTTAGGGATGATGAGCCCACACACACCTCCCTGCAGGTATTCACAGGACCAGCAGGGGGCGGGCAGGACACGCGGAGCACAAGGGATCCTCAGGAGAGCAGCTGAGAATAACAAAAGGGTTTTCTTTCCACTACATTTTCCTCTCTGCCAGCACACTGGAGCCTGGGGGAGTTACTGTCTCTAAGCCTATACTACTGTGTGTTCATGGAGAAAGTCTTTTTGTTTTTGACATCTAGCTCATTACAAGATGCACTTAGTATTCTTCACTGAATCCTTATTTAAACCCGGTGACTACACAGTATAACTCAGTGTTTGGTCTAGAAATACCTGATGATTACTCACCCACTGTTAAACACACATCTGCCATCCAACATCAGACACATTTCCACTTCATCCAGTCCTGGTTCACGCAAACCTTTAATCCTAACTTTTAAGAAACATTTTCTATGCAGATGTGTTTGTCCACACATTGCCTTAGGTCCTTGACCTTCCCTGAGGACCTGACAGAGGACACAGAGCACTGCTATTGAAGCTGCTTATCTCATGACTCAGGGACATCTTCCCTGTCATCCCCAATTTCTCTCTGCTTCCTGCCTCCCTCCCCAAGTCCTCCTCCTCCTCAGCCTGCTCTTCACCAGGGAGACTGTGGGGCCCGGTCCATCTTCTCCTGGCCACACTGCCCTGTGGTCATGATGAACACCGGGTAGAAACCATGCAGACACTCCCTCCAACAGCACATATATGGGGAGGACTGCTGTCTTCTTAAGCTTACTCAAAGTGAAAGAATATTTAAATCAGTTATGTACATCCAAGAAAATTTTATATAAAAAGTAAGACAAAACATTTCAAGAGCTATGAACAGAGTCTGCCTAAATTTGTGACCTGAAAACCAGTGTGACTCTGCAGATGCTGTTTTGGCCTCGTGCAAGTATCAATCCAATGCAGAGAGGACCTGGAAGGCCAGAGCTTTGGTTCAAGGGGATAGTCGGTGAAAGGCTTCTCCTGATGGCACAGTGGGGCCCATACTAGCACCTTAAGGTCTGGTCATCCTTACTGACCATGGCGACACCTATGCTAGTGACATAGGGCTGTGTGTGGTTGATACAGCAGCAGCAGCAGCGTCTTCTCTATCCCATTAGAAGAGCAGATGGGGCCATGTTTTTCCTGGTTAGGATCCTACCTGATGCCTATCTGGGGAGAGCTTCAGGACTCAGGCACTGAGCAGGATATGCATGTGTTAATACTTTCACAGGTTTCCTCTACCCAATAAAGCCATTGTGAAGGTCTTACCTCACAAGAAATGTTATGACTTGAAGACATCAGATCCATAATTTCTTTGATTTATTACCTGTAGTGAGATGGCAGAGAAACACAGAATAAATTGATGTAGTTCATAGATCTTGCAGATGCAGACCTGAAGAATCCAGGGTATGTTACTGTACAAATGTAGCCCTGCTCAGAGGGCCTGGATTAGCCTCCTGTCTACACATTGTATTCTGCAGGGAGATGAATCATTACAATATTTCCTGTGCAATGATATTTCGAGCATTCTTCACTTTTCTCTGCAAAGAAAGATCAAAGACTTGCATGAGGATGTGCTGGAATAAAGCAATATGTAAACACTATAGTTTTCTCTAGAAGTCATGTGCATCTTAATAGTGGGTATTTTTACCCCTAAACTGTTGAATGTGGTGAGATTTTTCGTTTGTAAGCAAAGAATTCATTAAATGGACCTCAAATCTCCATTTACAAAGAAGATTAACATCTTCATGTTTGTTATCTATCTATAAGATATTAAAACTGGAATAGAAATATGGAAAAAAACAACTAAGAACAGAGGGAACACAGTGTGATCAGAAACTACATTTCTAAGGATTATTAAAAAAATTGGGTCACAAAGCAGGAATTGTGGTACATATTCATACTACCAGAGAACAGAACTCTGAAGAAATAGAATCACAGGATCCAGACTAAGATGAACTTGTAATGAAATCCATTCTCACAAAACAAAGCAAAACAAATGTATGTTTTGCTCCAGACATGGTGTCACTACATTTTACTTCTGACACTTAGTAGGGTGAGGCAGGAAGATCACAACACATATCATGCCACCCTTTGCTATGTAGTGAGTTAAGGGTCAACCTCATGTCCTGAACAATAAAATGACACTGTCTTTCAGAAACCCAACCAAATATATATATATATATATATATATATATATATATATATATATATATATAATCGGTATCAGGGATCGAACTCAACTGGGGATTGAACTCACAGGCGCTTATGCTGCTGAGCTAAATCCCCAGCCCCCCAAACCAAAAATAATGTGGATACAAGATGATTAGATAGTGTTCAGGTTGAATTTTAGGGACATTGCTAGAATCTACACTATGTCCTTAATATATAATTGTTTAAAACAGAGAATTAACATGAGTTAAATATTTGTAATGTAGAAATACAACCCAGAGAACAAGAGGAGAAGCTGAATCTCGACAGGCAATGACCACGCAGTTGTCCCACAAGATCATTTGGGAAAAAGAATCTTCTCTTCCCAGAATATTAGAAACTTCTGTGTGAGGTAAACACAGAGCTCACATCCTTATTTCCAATTTCTGTTGGCTCTACTGAGGTGGGAATTGGATCATAGAGCAGGAGGCAGGTGGGCCTGTCCTGACAACAGAAATGACAGTGAAGGAAGCTCTCAAACAGCATGTATGAAACCATAGGTGAGAGACCAGGGAGACACAGATGGAGCTGTGCTCAGTTTGGTACTGAGAACCACTATCAAAGCCTGGATGGGAAAAGAGTCAGACTGGGGCACAGGAATGGAGAAGGGCTAGGAGGAATCCTTTCCTGGGATCAGGAAGATGGAGTCTTCATTGCCCTGCTTCCCACACACTTCTAAATTTATCTTCCAACTTACTACAGACTCAAACCAAGCTGGAAGTCAAAGAAAGTGGTTCCTCTTAGTAGCATAAAAGAAGGAGACATAGTCTGATCTCAGTGTCCCCTTGATATAGTAACTGTGCTAAGTATATGCAAATATGTGCTCCAACTTTAGATTCATAATCTGCTCACAATTTGTGGAGCTCACAGCTCCATCCCCAGACAGGACTGAGGTCACTCAGGAAGGTAGCAATGTGGTCTACTGATGGGTCTTCTGTTGTGCCTGGTGACAGTGCTTCATTATGATTGCCCTCAGTGTCAGATGTGAGACCATGGAGAGGTCACCAAATAATGTGACTGACTGGATAGTTTTAAATGTTTCCATGTGTCCTGTCCCAGGTGCAGTGGCAGGAGTTGGGGCCTGGTCTCCTGAAGCCATCGCTGATGCTCTCCCTCATGTGCTCAGATTCTGGTTTCTCCATCACAACCAGTGGTGACAGGTGGAGCTGGATCCATCAGCCCCCAGGAAAGAGCCTGGGGGTACATATACTATGATGGTAGCACTAGCTACATCCCATCCTTCCAGAGCCATATCTCCATCTCCAGAGACACGAGCAAGAACCAGTTCTCTCTGCAGCTGAAATCTGTCACCTCAGAAGACACAGGCACATATTACTGTGAAAGACACACAATGCTTTCCTGTCATTGTGAGCTCAAACATAAACGTCTCTGCAGGGAAACACACATTTTGCATGGGGTGCGCTGTACACACTGCTCAAGGGAACCAAATTTTTAGCACTGTGGTGACAGCCTAGAGGGTTTATTCAGCAGCCTAAGGGCAGAGATCCGAGGGATCATCTATGTGGCTGATCCCACAGTGCTGTTTTTGTGGTATCAGGATTTTATTTGTCTCCCTGTCAATTTAATTACTGATTGCATAACGCATTTTCAGTGAAGCCCTTGTTCACAGTGGAAGTGATTACAATATGTCAAAATTTTTAGATGCAGAAATATTTAAGGATGAAAATTATTTCTCTGTTTACTGCAAGTCTGCCCTCCACCAGTAGGGCCTCTCATCTTGAAGGGCACTTTCCAGTTCTGTTCATGCAGAGACATTTACTCTGAATAGCTGGACATCACTGTGTATGTTGATCTAAGTCTTCACCTCTTATAGGAGCTGTTCATTTCCCATCCCTGTGGATGTACAGTGATACCTTGGAGAGCTGTGTTGGATTCTCCAGAGTAGGGTCCTCTCAGTATCTCATTGGTAGAGACCATCATGCAGTCACACAACTCGCAGTTATAGGGAAGTGCCTGAGCAGTGCTCATTAGCACCCATTATTAGTAATAGTGAGTCTCAGAAATTCCTATTGAATGTATTAAATATCATGTCTGTATTTCAAAGTCAAGTTGTTATATTTATACTACCCTCCATAAAATTTGTACATCTCTGCAAGATGTCATCAGCATATTTGGAAATACCGTTGTCCCCTTCTTCCTCATCTGACAGTAGACCTAGGAACCTGACCACTGATGCATGGAAGAACAAGGTGCCCACAGCAGAGGCAAGACCAAGAGAGGAGGCCAGAGCCTGCCCACAGAGGAACCTGGAGTCCAGATCTCTCATGCTCTCCTGAGTTTCTGTAGACAGGGCTGGGCATTACCTGGATCCAGAATCCTTCTCATGTAAAATAATTAGCAGGGAGTTTTGGGATCATAGGGATTTGAGTATGTGGGGAAGTGCTGCTGAGTCGATTCCCAAAGATGCAAATCATGGCTGCCATATCTCTACATATTCAGCTATATAACAGTCATTTATTCATAGTTTCAAAATTATGAACAAAATTAATTTTCACAGAGGGAATCTGGGCAAGCCTTTTAACATAATTATCTATTCATCTTTATATCATCTGTCTATTGAACTATTTGTCTATATTTCCATCTGTCATCATTGTATCCATCTATGCTCTGTTATTTTTTGGACCAATTGATTCTATGCATTTGCCTTTCATTCATGTATCTACTTTAAACATATTATTTATTCACATACTTGTAATATATCTTTTAACTTTGTGCCATGTTATTTTCTGTGCTTTATGCCTGTATCATCCAAAATTTAACTAATTTGTATCACTCTGTCCATGCAAATTTTAACTATTTCATCAACTCTCATCTACTTATCATTGATGGATGTATCATCTGCTTATCTTAACTGATTTATTAACACAGGTGAGACACAAAACTGTTGATATGTAATCTGTAAAAATTGATATATTGAAAATTTGCCTAAGAGGCTTAGAAAATGGTACAACTAACAAGACTAGTTTCCCATAATTTACTTGCTCTTGCAAAAAAAATTGGCAGCACCAAGCTGGAGGAGACTAAATTTTCTTAAAAAATTATGCTTGCCCTAAAGTAGCAGTCCCTGTCCTGAGTATTTGCTATAGCAGAATCAAATTTGAGTTTCACTCTGCTATCAACAATCCTGCAACACAGTTAGTGCAATGTGTATATTTAAAACCAGAAACAGCCAAAACGAGTGTTAAATTTGGAGCAGGGGAACAAAGTAGAAAGCATCTGTAGCCTGACACTCTCTTTCCTCTCTCTCTCTCTCTCTCTCTCTCTCTCTCTCTCTCACACACACACACACACACACACACAGACACACACACACACAGATTTCCATACACATATGCATTTCATTTAAGAAAAGTATATTTATACTTTGAATGCCCGTATTTTCACAAAATTCATTTATCTTTGCCAGAGCTTCCAATTTTTTTTCTCATTTCATTACTTGTGTAATTATCAATCACTTATCTGTATGTGATGTTGCATGAAATAGGAAATGACTTTGGCAAACTAAATAATGTCCCCCATTTGGTATCAGTTTCCTGTGACTCATGAATACAATGACCAAAAGAAATGACCCACACACCTGATCCCTTCACACACATGTTTCTTGAAGGCAGAGCTAGTGATGTCCTCACACCGAAATCCCTGCCTCTCTGAAGTCACCATGGACCTCACCATCCAGCTCATATGAAGCTAAGCAACCTTCATCTCTTCATCCTTCTCTGCTCCATATGGCTGTCAGAGCAAGACCCAGAGCCCCTCAGGTGCAAGGAGTGAGCCAGTAAGAAGGGAGTAAGCTGCAGAGCCTCCTGAAAATGCAATGCTGGCATGTGTGTGGGCCTGAAGGCTGCAAAGCTGCTCCCCAGTGTGGCTCCTCACACTTCTGTGTGGTCTCCTTTGTTGCAAAACCCCAGCCTGCAAAGCCATCACCATAAAAAATGGTTCCAGAATGCTTCACATTTCAGCCACCCATCATGTATTTAGAGGGTATTTGTATCTGACTTTTAATTTGGTACCAGAGAGACTGAAAGCTTTGGGGCCATTAGGAAAGAGTAAAACGACTTCAGTAAGAGATAAAAGGAGGAGAGAGGAGAGGAGAGAAAGCTGGGATCTGAGAGCCTGGGCGCTCAGTGTTTCCATGTGGGAGCTTGTCCCACCTCCCTGGAGGACGCCATTACCACATGGAGTCATTTTCGAGAAATTTACCTGGAAGAATCCAGAGTTCCTAGATGAAATCAGGGCTCTTGAGACCTGAGCTGATCTCTTGTTTGGCCTCCCTGCAATGGAGGGACCCAGTGTGCATCTCTTCCACCCCTGAGGGTGCAAAACTAGACAAGGGTTGGAGCAGATAGCTGCCTTCTGCCACACACCAACTCTGTCACTGCCTGTTCTTGAACTTTAGGGGCCAGAAATGTGAGGAAAATATGTATTTCATGTAAGTTGCCCCTTATAGGGTATTTTTACAGGGGCTGTCATAAAAATACTCACCCCCTAAGTTTCCATACCTGCCATATTAGCACTCTCATGATTCACCAAATGCAGCCTTTAGTAATCCACGAATTGCTTCCAGGTGAATCACATGGCCTAGGATGACCCTGGGCTTAGGTACATAAGGTTTCATCCCATTTATTATATAAGACAGGTATCCCCAAATTCTGTATTTTTATAGCCTTGTAATTTCTTTCCTTTTATGTGCTTACAAATTATTCATTTAGTTAATCCAGTTTTGTTTATGGTTGTACTTTTTGTTATTTAAAAAACAACTTTTTCATATGTCTGCATATTCAAGATGATGATCAGATGTCTCTGTAATAACGAGAAGCTTAGAATGCTTAAATGAGCACTAACACACTGAGGAATTAATCTGAAGAGTTTGACCATTAATTTTCTGATTATTTTTGCTTTACTGGGGATGAAAAGTCCTCAGAATCAATAGGCAAATAGTCTAGCACTGAGCTGTATCCCTAGCATAAGTTTTAAATATTTGTAAGTGAATCAGCATAAATATCTGTGAATATTGACTCATATAATCACATGTAGATATCTCAAATAAATATTCTGTGATAAACATGACCAGCATTATAGGGCATGTACTCATAGTATAAATGTTGAAATAGGAAAGTTAATGTAAAGCACCCTGAGGATGGTCACAAGCTGCCTGGAGATGGGATACAGGAGGGAAGCATGGGAGGGAGGGAGTTCTGAGGAGACTCAGGACACCCTGAGAATGACTCATGGGTTCACTACTGTGATTATGTGTGTACAGTTGTACTAGGGTTCCTGGGTTTTAAGACTTCTCACATGCACACTTTTTCTGTTGGAAGTTTGTGTGTTATGTCTGATGAAGCTATCACAGACACACAAAATCTCAATACAGAGAAAGTGAGAGAGTTAATAAGAAGTGAAAACAAGAGACTCAGTAGTAGACATCCATAGGGACAAAGGTTCTGTTTTCTCTCAGCAGACAGCAGAACGCAGCAAAGGCACACATGTGCTCCTTAAAGGAAGAGGGTAATCGAGTCATCCCAGGTGTGAACGGTCTGTCCAGGACCTGGAACAGGAAGCAGTTTGTGCACAGCTTAGAAGAGCATAGGCCCAGACAGTGGGGAGGACATTTAGAGCACATCAGCTCTCCTATAGGAAAGGAAAATGTTCCCAATAATTTGATAATATTTGTATTTCCAAAGCAAACAAATACAAATATGCATATTATTGGTACGTAAAAATAAAAATGGACAAAGAGATAAGAACCTAGAATTCATCTCATAATGAGATTTATGTTCTCTTTAATGACATTATTGCTACCAAAAATCCTCAGCACATTAACATCAGATGTGAACTCTGGGCTCACTGAGTTCTTCATGCCCAGAGCTGTCCATATAGCAGGAGGCCATGAAAATACAGCCTCCCTGTGTTTATGGAAACCATTCCAACCTTCACGCTGCAGCTATGCAGAGAAATTAAGCCCTCGATACCCAGCTCTTCCCACATGGTGATCAGGACTGAAAACAGAGGATCACTATGGAGTTTGTGTGGAGTTAGATTTTTCTGTTTGCATTTCTGAAAGGTAAATTACTGAGAACAAGGGATATGGAATGGAGAAGTGGACATGACTGGGATAAACAGTGAACATGTGTGACAGTTTTATGAACAGGATGTTCTTGTTTTTGCAGGTGTCCAGGCTGAGGGGCAGCTGGTGGAGTCCGGGGGAGGATTGGTGCAGCCTGGGGGGGTCCCTGAGACCAACCTGCATGATCTCAGGATTCACCTTCAGTAGCTATGCCATGTGCTGGATCCGCCAGGCACCAGGGAAGGGGCTGGAGTTGATCTCCTATATCAATACCGGTGGTAGCACATATTACGCAGACTCCATGAAGGACTGGTTCACTGTCTCTAGAGACAATGGCAAGAACACACTGTATCTGTAGATGAGCAGCCTGGGACCCGAGACACAGCCCTGTATTACTGTGCCAGAAGCACAGTGAGGCAAACCTCAGTGTGAGCCCCAAAACCTCCCTACAGGGGTGCTCATGCCCAGAAGAGGGCACTGTGGTCCTTGGAGAATCATGCAGGGCCCAAGGAGCAGGTGCAGAGAAGGAAGCAGAGGAGGGAGGGCTTACTGGGGCCTCTGGGTTTCCCTTCTGCATCAAGGTCTTAAGCCCTGAACCGACCCACAGTGAAGTACCCAAGTTCAAGGAAAAAATCTCTGGTAAATGTCATTGCATAAGGACATAACAAGCACTGATTCTTTTCATTTTCTGTATATGAATTTTACTTATGGGTAAACAGAACTTGCACACATCTCAAAGTAACTTGTTCATTTTGTGAAGTTAATTTTCTATTCAGTGTTGCATCCTCATCATTTAAAAGTAGATCTGCTGGTTTAGTTTGGGTGATGAGGAACTGTCTCACACAGTAATAAATGCATCAGATTAGGAAATTAAATCCTTCTCCAAGGGGTTGGACAACACACAGTTCCCTCCTCTGCTTGGCGACCTCATGAGACATGGTCCTGAGGCTCAACCCCAGCACCATGAGGAGCCCTGAGCTCAGCGGAGGAGGAAGCAAGGCAGCCTGACTGGACTCAGAGCAGTGTCTATGGGACCCACTGGATGTTGCAGGACTGAATAGATCACTCCTGTGTCGATCAAAAAAATTGACCACTGGCTCCATACAGTAAGGGCTAACTGGGGTTCTTGGAGGCTGAAAGAACCCTGACTGGTTGTCTTGAATCAAGGCCTGTGGAGTGGAGGCAGTCTTTTTCTGGAGCTCTGGACAGTCCTTTTTCCAGTGGCCCTCTTTCTTACAAAAGGCACACTGTTTTTTGGCTAGTTGACCCCTTTTAGATTTAGGAGGGTTCTCTGAGTCACTTTTGTTTTGGGGCTTTTCCTTTTCCCCAAAGCAAGAAGGACCTTTGCCATCTTTTTATTTAAGTCCTGTGGATCTCCTAGGTTGCTGAAGACCTTTTGGACTATCTTCACTAACTCTGAGAGTGTGTTAATTTTGAATCTTTCTAATCTTTGAAGTTTTTTGCTAATATCTGGTGCCGACTGGGAGACAAATGCGATATTTAAGGTGAATTAACTCTGCGGTGCCAACAGATCAATAGGTGTATAGGAGGCATTCTAAGAATATAGATGGAGCCTCATGAGGTCCCTGACTCACCTTTGAAATTTTAGACAAATTAATTGAGTTCTGAGCAGCTGCTTTTAAAGCACCCAAATGAGTTTGGTGATACTGCTGGAGAGAGACTCCTTACGTTGTTCATTGTTAGGGTCCCAAGAGGGGTGAAAGAGGGGAAACACGAGGTCCAATCAAGCCAGGTCAGAACTAGGGTGGCCATCCAATCTCAGGACCAGCTTGTGTCCCAGGGTATGGACGCGTTTTCTTTCCTCCGAAGTGTAAAGAATCTGAAGAAGCTGTTGGCAGTGGTCCCAGGTGGGATGATGCATAAAATAAAGACACAAGGAGGGAAATGAGCCCCTGGGGGTTTTGAGAGAATGAGGGGTTTTATTGTTTCCAGTTATAGAGATCACTGGTGGTAAAGGGGACATAGACTAGGAAGTGTCTGGGAGACATCTCTCTAGAGGAAGCCTCATGGAGAGATAAAAGAGAAGCCACAAAGGGGCAGAAGGGGAGTCTGGAGAAGAAGGTTCTGGGGTGGAAGCCCTAGAAAAGGGGCACTCACTATGGTTATGTGAGGGGGAAGGGGAGTCAGGTTCTTCAGTGGGAGAATGGTAGGAAGGGGGAGTGATGCATGGAGAGATCAAGGATCAGGTGTCAGGAGGAGGGGGAAAAATAGGGGAAGATTTGGGAGAGGCAGGTTTTGCAACTGCCATGATAGTGTGAAATTTAGGACGGCATGAGGGGACCCATTTAAGAGTTCCAAAACCAAGTAAATCCAGGTTTTTATATAAACAACTTGGTCAGGGTGTTCCTGTGTCCCAAAGACGACCTGATGTACCTGTCAACACAAAGAGAAGTTGAAAGTCCCTTCCAGAGGCCAAAAGACTCCGAAAGCAGGCCATTCAAGTTCACAAAAGTTTGGAGCTTCACTGGGTAAACAGGTCCACTGTAGGAAAACGCTGCCCAACAAAATTCCTGAAATTGGTTAATAACACATTGCAGGGGTGACAGAGAAGCAGAAGCAAAGTGATCCATGACACAAACAACAAACACTAAAACAGTGACAAACAAGGTTAACAAAGACAGAGAAAGAGACTGAGTCAGTCTGTAAACTGACTGACCCGATGACCAACAAGTCACAGGTCAATATCTTGGTCTGGGAACCAGTCATGGAGAATTTAATATTACATCAAACATCTCCAAAGACTCCCAAGGGTCACTCAACAAACTGAAATAATCTTATGGTAAGGATCCTTACAGTTCATTCCGAACTTAGCATCCAGGGGATTTGGTTTCTCTTTGATACAGAGAACCCTCAGGGGTGAGGGACATCTTTGGGCAGTCCCCCTGAAGAACAAACGCCTCAAAGAGAGGCTTAGCTCCTATAAATCACTAAATAGTGATACCAGACGAGCCTCCAAATGAAGTGGCTTCATGAACAAAATAGGAATCCAGGCAGCCTAACTGATAAATTTGAGATTTTATTAGCTGAGCTCAGTGACCACTCGCATGGACCCATTTCAGAGTCCCACTGAGTGGCACTGACCTGGAAAGGTACACAGGTTTTTAAAACAGAAAACCAAAAATAAAAGACATCCTGTTGGAAACAATTTAGCTTGAATCTTAAATTAAGTTTTGGTTGACATCTGTGTCCTGCTTCTTTGGTGAGCAGCTTAATTTTTCTCTTATTGGTACAGTTCATTTTGCTTTTCTTATGTGATTGTACTCTAATTTTTCATTCTCCTATGTCAAATACTGGGCACTAGTTAAATGCAGGGTTCGAGATGACATCAGGTATGCCAAGGTACAACAGTGTGGCTCAATAGTACAGCAGACCAGGTGTCTTGTGGATCACAGGTGAGGGTTTCATGGGTCATTTCTTTTTCGAAAGTGAACAAGTAGCACTCATGGCATATTGGACACTTGTGTCTCACTGCTGAAGGGGCCACATACAGAGTGACCCCTGGATCCAGCATTTGTGCCTCTTCACACTGGAGGACAGAATGCACAGTCCCCATGCTCAGAGTCTCCCAGAGAGGAGGGATGGAGCTGGGCTGTGCTCTCTATCATGGCTCACTCAGGAATCCTCAGCCCCACTTTCCTGACTCAGAGATGAGTTGATAAGGAGGCCAACTCACACAAGAATTCTTTAAAGAGTCCTAATTAAAGGCCCTGGGAGATTCCATCTGTTCCTTGTGATCTTAGTAATCTGTAAAGCATTTGCTATGGAACTTAGTGGCAAGAAATCATGAGGGTCCTTACTACAATGTACTAGAAAACATTTCACTGAATCCCCAATACACCTATAGTAAATGAGAACTGCAACTTCTGACTGAAAGATGATTGGAAAGTCACAGTTAAGTTTTAAATTTAGGGACATTGTCATCATGAGAATAGCTTTATAGTGCACAATTGTTCATAGAGGGACAACAGTAATTATGTAAGCATTTGGGATTTAGGAATCACCCCCAGGAAACAAGAGGATAAGGTGAACCTAGAAAGGAAGTGACCAGCCAGCACTTACACAAGGTCAGGTGGGGAAGGGACACTCAACACAGGTAGCCTTTCTCCCTCCCCTAGTGAGGCTTCTCTGTGGGGGAGGTACAGGACACACATCCGCATCTCCAGTCTCTGGAGGCTCTGGTCACTGGGACCTAGACCACAGGACATCTCAGAGCAGGAGGCAGGAGGACTTCTCCTGACAGCGTTAACAGTGATGAAATGAGTTCTCCAGCAGCACAAATGGTACTGGAAATGGAAATCAGGGAGAGGAGGTGGGGGCTGTTCTCATGTTCCTCCTGTGGAAGCAGCACCAGAGTCTATGTGGGAGGGCAGAGTCAGGCTGGGAACACGAAGGGAGCAGGACTCGAGGAAGCTGGTGTGGGGTCAGGAAGGGGGCTCACGGCTCGGCTTCCTCCACTCCAGTGAAGGCAGTTTCCCACCTATCATGGCCAAGGACACCACACGAGTGCAAGGGAGGCAATTCCTCTCTGCAGCACAAGGACCAGAGACACCTTGGTCTGTGCCTCACCATCATAAAGGAAAGGGGCCTCCCTCATGAAAATTTGTCTCCCGAATCTATACTCAAAGTCCCCTCTTGGCCTACTGGAACTGACAGCTCCTCCCTCAAACAACTCTGAGATCTCTGGGGAAGGAAAAGATGTGGCCTAGAATATGAAATTGCTGGGCCTTCTTCTGAGCCTGCTGACAGGTCCACATGGTTGAGTGTCCTTAGTGTCAGACACAGATTAGGAAAGCAGTTGGATGAAATGAATTTTCCCTTGTTTCTAGTTGTCCTGTCCAAGGGGCAGCTACAGGAGTCGGGCCCTGGCCTGGTGAAGTCCTCAAAGATCCTGTCCCTCACCTGCTCAGTCTCCGGATTCTCTGTGGTAACCAGTGGTTATGGTTGGACATGGATCCATCAACCTCCAGCAAAGAGCCTGGAGTGGATGGGGTATATAAAGTACAGTGGTTGCACTAGTTACAACCCATCTGTTAAGAGCTGCATCACAATCTCCAGAGACACAGGCAAGAACCAGTTCTCTCTGCAGCTGAACTCTGTCACTGTGGAAGACAAAGCCACATATTTTTGTTCAAGAGTCAAAGTGATTTGATTCAAATGTGAGGTCACACATAAATCTCCCTGCAGGGGCACTCAGGACCACAAGGAGGACGCAGAACACATTGATATAAGCAACCAACTTCCTAGCAAATGGGGAGGAAAATTTGAGAGGTTTTTCTTTCCATTTGATTCCCATACCCACAAGAGGCCACAGGCACAGAACTTCCAATGATCTTTTATATCTCTGGTCAGGATGTGTCATGCTTACATGGATCAAGGTTTCTTTCATTTTTTTCCCTGATATCTATGTCAAAATGGGTTGCACAGTAAATCTTTTTCAACATTATAACTTAATGGACTGTACATTCTCCTCAGTTTTTTGAAGGTAAGTTTATTTTGCTATCCAATTGTTTTCTTAAAAAACTTTAATACTTGATTAAAGAAAGCAAGCTTTTAGTACCACTGGAAAATTCTAGCAAGTACAATGCCATATTATTACTATGTACAGTTTCACAAAGAAAATCTTCCACTTCCAAGGACAGTGTTATTGAACATCATGACTATCCTTAAGGTATAAGAAATTTCCTCGATGGCCAATGTTTTCCTTGACTGGGAAATAAATCAGACAATAAAAAAATATAAATCAAACTTTCAGTGAGCTCAGAACAATGAAAATGCTGTCGGAATATCAGTCCTCTGGACCTTGGGAGTCTGTAGTAACTGTAAGTGGTAAACAAGCAGCATGAAACGTTGTGCATGCATACACTTCAGTCTTCCAGCACAGGTCCTGTAGGTTACCAGTTGGTCTATTAATAATAGGAAGCTGTGCCCTGTTATGTCAGAACCTGGTAAGTGACTCATAAGCCATTTGTAACCGGCTCATGGACTCCATTCCCATCAGTGACTAAAGCTGCATGGAAATCTTTACCTGCCACATAACTTTCTCGTCCTTCTGGGCCATAGGAAATAAAGAGGAGAGGTTTCACACTGGACTGGTACATCACTGGCATCCTACAAGTGGGGAATAGCTGGAACGTGAGAACCATTTCCACCTATGAGCACTGAGCACCCAGCAGTGGTGCAGGGCACCAACACACTCATGGGTTCATCCTTCCCACTCTGACCTTTTGCATCCTTTAGTGGGGAAAATACATCCTTCTGTAATCCTTCACACACCACAAGCTTCTCTGCATTCTGGAAGATGTCAGAGGCTACTTTTGGTGTCTTCATTCCACTTGACTTGTCTGGTGTAATTAACTCTCCCCAGGAATCCACAAACAGAATCTTCCTGTGAGCCAGATGGCACTGCAGCTGAGGTTCATCAACACTGAGAGTATCTCTCAGATATGGGACGGTAAAGAAGTGACCGGCGGTGCTGTCCACATTGAACAGCACTCCTCCATCTAGGCTCTGTATCTGAGTTGTTGCCAGGGAAATTTCGCTATATTCTACCACCCAGTTTGCCTTCAAGTCAGTGAATGGTCTTCTTGTAAACATGATGGTTTGCACAGATGAGAGGCAGAAGCAGAAACTATTGGTCAATGAGTTTGATAAATAATAACTGGCATCTAAGTGAGAATGTGTACCAAGTACCGAAGATAATGTCACAGTTACACATGAATAAGTCCAACTCCATCACAGTTCTTGGAAGTGTAATACAGTCAAGGAGTTTCTATGAAGGGAAACAGTAGATGAAGTCACATTCACTAGGTGTATTGTTCTGAATTATTATAAATATTATGTAAGAGTCACCTTGAAAATCTAAACAGAAGCAACTGAAGAATTAAAAACGTATTTGAATGGCAGAGCATAAATTAGATAGCTCCTGTATTATAGAGTATTGGAGTATTGAAAAAAAGATGCTATATATAAGAAGGCAGATAAATAGATAATATATACAGAGATCAATATGTAAATAATGAGTTGGACAGATATAGACATGATTTAGTGCCTGCATATTATATTTTTCCTACCAAATGTATATACATCAACACAAACAAATTGGAGTAGCATTTATGTTTGATACATCTATGCAAACCTAATTCACCTGAAATGAATTGACGCTGTTCCCTGGTGACCTACAGCCTTCCTCAGTGCAAGTTACCTGGATGTGAACAGGGCAATGCATTCCCGAAGCACAGGTAACTCTGAAGAAAGAAAACTAGAACCACATTTTTGATACATTAAAGAAATCTGTCAATCTCATTGCGCGTGTCCACCTCTGTTCTGAAGCTTGCGAGGGACGACCTGGGTTCACTGGACTTCTCACACCATGTCTCAACAATTGATACCATTAAATCACTCACTCCTGCTTCTGTGAGAAATTATACATTTTTACAATGAATTACATGTATATTCTTTGAATCTGTAAAAATAAGTTAAGTTTATGAATTGGAAGTGAACATTATAACAGAGTGACATGAAATTTTTATTTCACATAATGATGTTATTTTCACCAGACTTGACCAGCAGACTCACATGTAATCTGCTACTGAAGTTTTTCTGCTTCCTGTCCACAGAGCTGTCTATATAGCAGGCGGTTATGCAAATAGGGTCTTCTTCTCCCTATGTAAAGCAGCCCAGACCTCACCCTGCAGCTCTGCAGAGTAGCCCAGCCCTGGACGCCCAGGTGTTTCCTCTTGGGGATCAGGACTGAGCACAGACGGCTCACCATGGAGCTTGTGCTGAGCCGGGTTTTCCTTGTTGCTGTTTTGAAAGGTAATTAATTAAAAACAAGAAATACTTAGTGGAAGAGAGTGGGATAAATGGTAGACACATGTGACAGTTTCCTGAGCAGAATGTCTCTGTGTTTGCAGGTGTGCAGGCTGAGGTACACCTAGTGGAGTCGGGCGGAGGCTTGGTGCAGCCTGGAGGATCTCTGAAACTCTCCTGCCTGGCCTCTGGATTCACCTTCAGTGATTACTACATGAGCTGGATCCACCAGGCTCCAGGGAAGGGCCTAGAGTGGGTTGGGTTTATCAGAAACAAGGCTAATGGTTACACAACAGAGTACGCTTCATCCGTGTAAGGCAGATTCACCATTTCCAGGGATGACTCTAAATGCACACTGTATCTGCAAATGACCAATCTGAAACCCGAGGACACTGCCATGTACTACTGTGCAAGAGACACAGTGAGAGGACATCACTGTGAGCCTGGACACAAACCTCCTTGTTGTGGTGCTCTGGACCAGCAGGGGGCGCACAGGACACACTGAGCTCAGCCTTGCCCAGAACAGGAGCAGAGGGTGGAGCAGAATTATTTCCTGTGGGGATGTGAAGCTTCCGGTCCACGTGATATATTCCACAGAGGACTCTACATTCATGAGTATGTGCTTATCTTTCTTGCTCCTGAAGGAGAATTTTCACTCAATAGTAAGATATATTCTCACCTGCACACATGTACAAGTGTAATTGTTGAAGGTGAAAAGAAGTTTTTTTCTGATCACAGGAGTGGAACATGAGGACACACAAGTAATAATTCAAACTTTTTTCCATTGAAAATTCCAACTTATTGACGTTCCTTTTCACCACCAGTTTTGGTATTTAGATTAGAGGCATGAGAGAGGTAACCTAAACTTAAAAATGGATAAAACTTTTGAAAACTTAAATCTTACATTCCTTGCCCTATATAACTACATAAAGCAAAATCAGGAGTCATCTACTTATGTTTTTAGATAACATAGTTTTTCACATAAGTTTTATTCCCCAATCTCTCTTTTTTTTTATTCTACATACTTCGAATGAAAGAGAAGACATTCCAGCAGCATCTGCCATGGAGTCACCAGTGTACACCCGTGTGTGCCCTGAACCCTCAAGAAGGGAGCTAGGTGTCCTGTGCCTAGTGCAGCTGCAAGACATGGATTAAGGTTTCTTTGTTTCCTTTTTCTGACATTTATAGCATACTGGGTTGCACAAGAATTTTTTTCAATAAAACTATTGATTATGACTTAATGAACTGTAAATTCTCCTTAGTTTTTTAAGATAAGTTTATTTTGCTGTCCAGTTATTTTCTTAAAAAAACTTTAATGCTTGACAAAATAAAACAAATTTTTAGTACCATAGGAAATTTTTAGCAAGTACAATGACATATGTTTACTATGTACAATTTCACAAAGAAAAGCTTCCACTTCCAAGGAAAGTGTTGTCAAACATCCAGACTGTCCTTAAGCTAAAAGAAATTTTCTAGATGGCCAGTGTTTTCCTTGTCTTGCAAATAAATCAGACAATCAAAAAATATAAATCAAAATTTCAGTGAGCTGGGAACCATGAAAATGTTGTCAGAAACTCAGTCATCTGGACCTTGGAAGTCTGTATTAGTTGTAAGACTTCAACAAGCAGCATGAAATCTTGCAACTGTTTACACATCAGCCTTCCTGGACAGGTTCTTTAGGTTCCAAGTTCATCTATTAATAATAAAAAGCTATCTGCTGTGGTGTCAGAACCTGGCACATGACACATAAACCATTTTCACCAGCTCATGGACTCCATTTACATCAGTGATTAAAGCTGCATGGAATTCTTTACCTGCAACATGACGCTCCAGTCCTTCTCGGGCATAGGAAATAAGGTTTGAGGTTTCACAGTGGATCCGTGCATCACTGGCATCCTTGAAGCAGGGAATCACTGGAAGGCAAGAACCATCTACACATATGAGCACTGAGCACCTGAAATTGCGCAGAACACCAAAGCACTTGTGTGGTCATCCTTCCTACTATGACCCTCTGTATCCTTTAGCAGAGAAAATCCATCCTTCCAAAATCTTTCACACATAGCAAGCTTCTGTGCAATCTCGAAGATGTAAGAGGCTACATTTGGCATCTTTATTCCACTTGACTTGTTTGATATAATTAACTCCCCCAGGAATCCACAAGCAGAATCTTCCTGTGAGCCAGATAGTGCTACGTGAGGTTCATCAACACTGGCAGCATCTCTCAGACATGGGACAGTGAAGACGTGACTGGCTGTGCGGCTGCATGGAATAGCACTCATCCATCTGAGCTTGGTATCTGAGATGTTGCCAGTGAAATTTGTATTCTACCACATGGTATCCAGCGTGTACCTGGCAAACCACTCCAACTGGCTCTGTAGTGTTGTCTTCTCTATCACCTTTGCTCCACACTCTGCGCTTTCTCAATGTGGAATCCAATGAACTGTGGGCATCGCTTTAACCAATGCACTATCCACAGAGCAGATGAAAATGTACCCGGTGCCTCTTTGTTACACATGTCTACAATATTCTGAGCTGCAAGAGCTGGAGAAAGACCTGCATTTCCATCTGGAGCCATACGAAATTTTGTGCTTCCCTTCCAAATTAGTTTTCCCATCAAAACTCATACCAGGCAGCATGCTTTGATCAGAATAGATTACATTTTCTTTTTTTTTTTATCAAAGTGCTTGTGTTTTCTGAAGAACTCCTTTGGCTCTTCTATTGTGCTGCCAGTGGCCCTATATACCATGGATTAATCTACTTGAGGGCATGAGAGTTTCCATCTACACTGCTGTAGCTTCAGGACTACAGCTCTTCTGGAATCTAAAACGTCTTATGGGATGGTGAACCCATATCACTCTTCCCCCCGAGATATAACATTCCAAGTCTTGTCCTTGGCCCATCTGCTAAAAAGAAAACTGCTCCTCTGTTCTGAGAAATCTGGAAAAGTCCTTCACTGTCCTAGGCCTAGCACTGATCTTGGTCCCTAGGGCCTCTCCAGAGACAGTTTTCATTGTGGCACCTGCTTTCTCTTGCTGAGAAAACTGGTTAAATTGCTCAACTTGTGTTTTATACATCTGTTAAAACCTGTTTCACCTGAACTGAGTCAAGGCTGCTTCCCAGGCAACCCATAGTCCTTCTCAATGCAGAGTTACCCAGATGTGCACAGGGCAATGCATCTGTGAAGCACAGGTAACTCTGCAGGAAGAGAAATAGGAGCACATTTTTAATACAGGAAAAAGGCTCTGTGAACCTCACTGTGCAGGTTCAACTCTGTCCTGCAGATTGCGAGGGAGGTCCTGGGCCCACTGGACTTCTCACACCATATAGCAACTCCTGATCACATTGAATCACTCACTTGAGTTTCTGTAAGGAATTCAACATTTGTACAATGGAATAAACACTGAAAACTGTATCATGTAGAGTTTAAACATGTAAAAATAAATTAAGGCTCTAAATTAGAAGTGAATATCATAACAGAGTTACATGAAATTCTTATTTTACATAATCATACGACTTTTACCAAGCTTGACCTGCATACTCACATCATGTAAACTTTTATTGAAGTTTTTCTGCTTCCTGTCCACAGAGATATCTACGTAGCTGGAGGCCATGCAAATAGGGCCTTCCTTTCCCAAGTAAACCAGCCCAGGCCTCACCCTGAAACTCTGGAGAGGAGGCCAGCCCTGGATGCCCAGGTGTTTCCTCTAGGGGATCAGAACTGAGCTCAGACAGCCACCATGGAGTTTGTGCTGAGCTGGGTTTGCTTGTCATTCTTTCTAGGCATATTCCCAGGAGAACTGAAAACATCATACCACAGTGATATATGTGCACCCATGTTTATAGCAGCACAATTTGTAATAGCCAGATCTTGAGAACAACCTAAGTGCCCATCAACTGAGGAATGGATAAAAACGTTGTGGCATTTTTATACAATGGAGTACTACCCAGCTATAAAGAATGATCACATTGAGATAGTTATAAATAAATGGACACGACTTGAGACCATTCTCTTAAGCGAAATAAACCAAACTCACAAGGGTAAATACCATGTAGTCTACCTAGTATGAGATTTTTGAGAGTATATAAGACTTTATGGTAAGCATGAGTCCCCATCTCATAGCTTTGAAGTCTTTAAAAGTTTTCAATCATCAGTTGGAATGGTTTTATCCTGATTTGTTTGACTATATTATGCGTGATGATATGAACAGCTGTTTTGAATAAAACGAAACATTATGACAGCTATTGCTGATTTAATATCATCCTTCCTAGAAGTCCTACTATGCTTCTTTTGTTCTACTACCGTTGGTTCTACTATCACATTGTGTCTCATTGGAATTTGAATATGTGTGATAGTTTAAATAAATTTTTTTTAATTGAAAATGAGATATTATAGTACCCATTGATAATTTTCTGTTATTCGCTTCAGAAAGACCCGCAATTCTTTCACTCTATGCATGGCTTTATACTATTGTGTTGTTGGGAGCCAGTCCTAATGGGCATGCACGCAAGATGGCGCCCGCACTCCGCCTATACCGCTCCCCCGCCCATCGTGTGCCCAAGATGGCGCCTACATCCTGCTTCCGGGTTCTTGCTCAGGTTGCAACCAGCACCAAATATGGCTACACACAATCTGCCCCGCGCTAATGGCCAATAGCTCGCCTCCACGTAGAA